>BQKN01065765.1:293833-328661 GCA_022839385.1 Asparagus kiusianus | reverse complement strand
CTTGTTTCTCAAAGGAAACTAGAATAGATAGTGAAATTCTTGTTTCTTAAAGAAAACTAGAATAAAAAGTGAAATATTTCAACAAAGTGAAATATGCACTCTTCCTCTTATCAGTTCTAGGACTGAAATGCCGAGAGAACCTACAAACAATAGCAAACACCCAAAAAACAATAAAGACACAAGATTTACGTGGTTCGGCAAACTTGCCTACGTCCACGGGAGGGGTGAGGGAGATTCCACTATGAGAAGAACACCGACGACTTGTACAAACCACAAACTCGTCTTAAAGAAAAGAGATCTGATTTTTACCCAAAAGAAATTAACCTCTCTTTTGAAAAATCTCTCTTTTACTCTCCTCAAGATCTCTCTTTTAGATCTAAAAAAAACTTTTTTTTCCTCCTCTAAAAACCCTCTGTCTTTTCTGTGTTTTTCCACGCCCTGCAGCCGACAAAAAAACCCACTGCTTTTTTTCTCTTTTTCTTCTCACTAAAAAACCCTAGGTCGTCAGGTATTTATAGGGAACAGACAACAAAGTTCTCGCGTGAACTTCTGGGCCACACCTGGGCTTTGTCTCCGCTCGTGGGTGTGCCCCTACATTTATAATTCTCCATCTCGTACATCATTTGATAAACCTCAAATTTTGAACGAACACCAGAAGAACACCACGAACATCACCACAGATCTGAAACACCAAACCAGCTACGCCACTTTATCACGACTGCCTACGTACCCTCCACCGGGATCAATATAACCGTAGTTCAGGGTTTTTTTGTTCTCCATCGTAGTCTCCACCTCACCCCATCACCGCCCCGAAGGGCCATGCCATCTTGGGCAAATCAACACGGGATGATATGAAGCAAGTCCAAGCAATGCTTAAACTTGCTACCTGTGACCACCTTGGTTAACATGTTTGCGGGATTCTCATTCGTGTGCACCTTCATGAGAGAAACATCACCTTCCTCTATGACATCCCGCACAAAATGATACCTGACATCAATATGCTTGGTACGAGCATGATGAACTTGATTCTTCGCCAAGTGAATTGCACTTTGACTGTCGCACCACAAATTCACATTCTCCTGCTCGATTCCCAAATCATCTAGAAGACCCCACAACTACAATGCTTCCTTCACTCCCTCCGTCATGACCATGTACTCGGCCTCTGTAGTAGAAAGTGCCACTGTAGCCTGTAACATCGATCGCCAACTAACTGGAGCTCCATGTATCCTGAATACATAATCAGTAGTAGATCGCCGTCTATCTAGATCGCCCGCATAATCAGAGTCAACAAACCCGTCAATCTGACATGTCTCTTCACCAAAACATAGACCCATATCCGCGGTACCTTTCAAGTACCTTAAGACCCATTTCACCGCTTCCCAGTGCGCCTTTTCCGGATTCACCATGAATCTGCTGACCACACTAACTGCCTGTGAAATATCTGGACGTGTACACACTATGGTATACATCAAACTGCCAACTGTACTTGCATAAGGAACACGCTCCATGTGTGCCTTATCTTCCGCTGTAGTGGGAGATTGTTTACCTGAAAGCCTAAAATATGGAGCCAATGGAGTCACCATCGACTTTGCATTTTGCATCCCGAACCTTGCGATCACCCGCTCTATGTAACCCTTCTGACTCAAGAACAATCGCCGATTCGCCCGCTCTCTCCTAATCTCCATACCCAGTATTTTCCTAGCAACGCCCATGTCCTTCATCTCGAACTCTTTACCAAGTTGAGATTTTAGCCTATCTATCTCCACCATGCTCTTCGAAGCAATAAGCATGTCATCCACATACAAAAAGAGATAGATATAATCACCCCCACGAAGCTTTCGAATGTAAACACAACAATCGTAATCGCTTCGGGAAAACTCATGCTTTAGCATGAAGGAGTCAAATCGCTTGTACCACTGCTGAGGAGATTGCTTCAGTCGATAGTGTAACTTCCTCAAGCGACGTGACTTCCTCAAGCGACATACATGATACCCCTTATTCTCAACCTTGTAGCCCTCAGGTTGATGCATGTAGATCTCTTCATCCAAGTCTCCGTGCAAGAAGGCTGTTTTAATATCGAGTTGTTCCAGCTCAAGATCACCATGAGCAATAATACTCAATAGCACCCGAATAGAAGTGTGTTTCACCACCGGAGAAAAGATCTCATTGTAATCCACACCCTCTCTTTGTGCAAATCCTTTAGTCACTAGCCTCGCCTTGTACCTTATACCACCGAGCTCTGAAGGATCTTCCTTTCTCTTATACACCCACTTACAACCAATAGCTTTTCTTCCTACGGGCAATGAGACCACCTTCCATGTTTGGTTCTTCCGAAGAGATTCCATCTCCTCTTCCATCGTAGCCAACCAACTCTCACTATCTTTATCCCGAATAGCTTCCTTGAAGGAGACCGGATCATCTTCCTCCACCGAGAGTGCGTATTCAACCAAATTAACCTGCACATAGTGCTTTAGGGGTTGATTAGCCCCCATCTTCAGTACATGCTTGTATGCTCGCCTTGGCCTAGTGGAAGCCAAACTATCCTCGAGCTGCTGCTGTTGTAGTACCTGTATATTCTCCTGCTGAACCTCCTCCTGCTCAAGCTCATCATCTACCTGATTTCCCACTTGAACATGACTAGAACCTGATTGGTCTTTAGGTTCTATCTTAATAACTTGGGACTTTGAAGTCCCAACAGTCCGAACACCATCATCCTTGGGCGTCTTAGCAATCATGGACTTCTCATCAAAGGTAACGTCCCTGCTAATCACGAACTTCGAATCTTCTGTACACCAAATATGGTAGCCTTTTACGTCCTTTGCATACCCCAAGAATATCGCCTTCTTAGCCCTCGCGTCAAGTTTTTCCTTGTTGACGTGATAGTAGACGGTACATCTAAAAATTCTGAGCATCTCATAGTCTGTATGTTCCCCTAACCACACCCTATAGGGTGTATCACCATCTAGTGTAGAATATGAAGAACGGTTCACAATATAACATGTTGTAGCCACCGCTTCTACCCACCTTTCGTTGCCCAATCCAGCATAAGATCGCATACTCATTGTCTTCTCTCGCAATGTTCGGTTCAGTCTCTCCGCGACCCCGTTCTGCTGTGGTGTTGACCTGACTGTCCAGTGTCAAATAATGCCCTCCTGATCACAGAACTTCTTGAAAGTACTATCTGTATACTTTGTACCATTGTCAGATCTCAGTGTCTTTAATTTCTTACCTGTCCTGTTCTCAACCATTGCTTTCCACTTCTTGAATGTCTCGAATACCTCATTCTTATGCTTAAGAAAATAAATCCAATCATACCTCGAATGATACTCTATGAACGAGACAAAATACCTGGAACCACCCTTGGAAGTTGTCTGAGCCGGACCCTAAACATCCGTGTGCACATAATCTAGTATACCTTTGCTCTTGTGATAACTTTTTAAGAACTGGACTTTGTGCGCCTTTCCATACACACAATCCTCGCAAAAATCCATGCAAGGTTTCTTCAGATTCTTTAGCAAACCCTCCTTACCAAACAGAATTAGACCTTTTTCTAACATGTGCCCAAGCCGCCTATGTCATAACCGTGTGTGCTCACATGGGTCTCCACCACTTCCATCAGTTCTAACTGCTGCATCTCCTGTCACCGTCGTACCCGAGAGAGTATATAGATTACCGTGACGAACACCCTTCATCACTGTTAGGGAACCTCGAACAAGCTTCTTCACTCCGTTCTCTGTAACAATCTTACAGCCACCGGAGTCCAATGCACCCACTGAGATAAGATTCTTCCGCAAGTCGGGAACGTACCGTACGTCCGTTAGGGTTCTGACCACTCCATCATGCATCTTGATTTTTATATCACCGAGCCCCACTGTTTTACAAGCATGGTTATTCCCCATCAATGCGGTTCCATCATCAATGCTTCTATAGGTAGTAAACCACTTCCTGTTTGGGCACATGTGGTAAGAGCAACCCGAATCAAGTATCCACTTACCGGAGATATCTTCGCCATCTGTAACAACATATCATTCTTTATTACTCCCTTCCTCCGAAGCATAGCTCGCTTCTTCTTTGCCTTCTCTTCTCTCAGTTTTGTTGTTGTTCTTCTTCCCACCTACTCTCTTGTTTGGACAGTCAACCTTAAAATGCCTAAGCTCATCACATTTGAAACACGCCCTTCCCGTAAGAGGTCTCGATTTTGATCTAGACTTTCCTCCCTTGCTTTTTCCTAGCTCATTGCTCCTTTCTCTAGCAAACAATCCCTGCGCTTGTTCTTTATTACCACCAGTAGTCATGTCACTGGTTGCAATCTTCCGAAGGTTATCTGCTAGAAGCACCGTTCTAGTCTCATTCATCGTCAAATTGTCTCCCACAAGCATCAGTGTTTGCATCAGGTTCTCATAAGACTTCGGCAGAGATAGAAGTAGTAGAAGCGCCTGATCCTCGTCTTCTACAGTCACATCGATGTCTTTCAGATCCGATATAATCCTATCGAACTTGTTGATGTATTCCCGGATTGATGAGCCCTCCTCCATCTTGTAAGTATACAATTTGGATTTCAAATAGATCCGGTTTGTTAGACTCTTCATCATGAAAGTGCTTTCTAACTTCGACCATACGCCCACAGCTGTTTCCTCTCCATCTACCAAGAAAGCTACATCTCTTTCAAGACAAAGGATAATCGACGTCTGTGCTTCCAGATCCAGCTCCTCCCAATCCTCATCAGACATATCATTGTGTTTCTTCTCTTTTCCTGCCAAAGCCTTGTGTAATTTCTACGAAATCAATGTATTCTTCATCTGCATCCTCCAATAGGAAAAATCATTCTTCCCATTGAATTTTTTAATCTTGTACTTTCCCACTTTAACTGTCTTGCTAATTGACGTCATCCTCCGCTTGTATTAATAAACCACTTCTCTCAGGAAATTGCCGAGCACCACCTCAAACCAGAAGCTACATCACTCCCAATCTGAATAACAGCTCTGATACCAATTGTTTGGCGCAGAGTCACGCCCACCGCCGCGGAAGCGATATCACTTGAGAGAAAGCCTTGACTTTTATTGTCACAAAAGCACAAGTCAACCTCTATATTCTTGTTTCTCAAAGGAAACTAGAATAGATAGTGAAATTCTTGTTTCTCAAAGGAAACTAGAATAGAAAGTGAAATATGCACTCTTCCTCTCATCAGTTCTAGGACTGAAATATCGAGAGAACCTACAAGCAATAGCCAACACCCAAAAAACAATAAAGACACGAGATTTACGTGGTTCGGCAAACTTGCCTACGTCCACGGGAGGGGTGAGGGGAGATTCCACTATGAGAAGAACACCGACGACTTGTACAATCCACAAACTCGTCACAAAGAAAAGAGATCTGATTTTCACCCAAAAAAATTAACCTCTCTCTTAAAAAATCTCTCTTTTACTCTCCTCAAGATCTCTCTTTTATATCTAAAAAAAACTTTTTTTCTCCTCTAAAAACCCTCTGTCTTTTCAGTGTTTTTCCATGCCCTGCAGCCGGCAAAAAAACCCACTGCTTTTTTCTCTTTTTTTTCTCACTAAAAAACCCTAGGTCGTCAGGTATTTATAGGGAACAGACAACAAAGTTCTCGCGTGAACTTCTGGGTCGCACCTGGGCTTTGTCTCCGCTCATGGGTGTGCCCCCCACATTTACATATACATCACTACACAAGTAATCCTCATGCACAATTACCATAATAAAAACAAGGGCAATTTTTTTCAAAATAGACCCTATTAGTAATTTATTTTAAAAAATAACCTATTTGAGATTTAATTGTCATTTTTGACTCAGTTTCAGCCACCTGATTAAAACTGGGTCGAAAATGACAAATAAAGTTCGAAAACTTTACGGGATTAAAAATCATGTGAAGTTTAGTGTCTAATTAACCATGCTAATAAAGTTGCAGAAGTTCAAAAACTTCACGAGATTTAAAATCCCGTGAAGTTTAGTGCTTGATTAACCACACTAAGCTTCACGGGATTTTAAATCCCGTAAATTTTTTAAACTTTGTTTACCATTTTTGACCTGGTTTTCAGCCATGTGGCTGAAACCAGGTCGAAAATGATAATTAAATTTCAAATGGGTCGATTCTTAAAAATACATTTCTAATTTAGTCTATTTTGAAAATTTATCCTAAAAACAAACTTTATATTCGAATTTTTTTTTTGAATCAGCATGAATCATACAGTTCAATTTCAGTAACTATCAACAACACTAAAACCCATGCCGTAGAACCCCAAATTCCCTAATAAAATCCAAATATGGTTATTGTATGTTGAATAATAACCAAAAAGACGAGGAATAATAATGACCCATAGTCTTTCTAAATTTTCTTCGATCCACGTAGAAATAAAAAAATCATTTAGCTAGTGGGGTGCAGTCATCTGGACTCTATTTACATCAGATTTCCATTGTCGTCGTTGCTTACTTAGTTAATTAATTAATTAACGTAGCTTTCTTTCCTTCCTTACAAGCAACAAAATCTCTTTGTGGCGTACAAGGAAGCACCTTTAAAGATTTGAATCGGTGTTTTCCTTTCAAATATAGCCAACATCACAAACTGTACGCTGTATCGATAATTCAAGGAAACCGACATAAGGACTAATATCTTTTATTTATTTATTTGAAGAATAGGACTACTATCCATAAATAAAGATTCCATCAAAACAAGATTCCATCAAACAATCTGTAGAAAGAGGTGATCTATATAATTCACGAATTAGTTTTTATATTTATGATGTAGATCATCTCATTATTATATGGATGATTTTAGTAAAATCCCTACTGAGGATATGAGTACCAATCCAATGCAACAAGTAGACTCCGGGCTATGCACATGTTAGCGGTTTGACAATACTTAGAGCTGATACGGTGTAAGGTGTATTTATAGTCACCGAAGTCCCATTTAGTGATAAAGAGATGAAATTGATTTGCATAACATACCAACAAAATATCTAGAAAATAAAATCTAGATGTAGCTTTCTTCCATTGTTGTCTAGCAATTGATTAAATTGAAAGGGACATGCTAGTAAATGTAATTCTGAAAATGAAATATCATCTACGGGAGGTGGTTTATTGAGATAGATCTCAATTTATAGTTGGTTTATTACATAAATGATATGTTCTAACTCCAATCTTGCACAATTAAACCCAAAACGTAGGCCTTTTAATATTCTTATGAAAAATTATATATTTAGATTCGTTGTCAGCATCTAACTCAACGAGAAATTCTTAGGGGGGGGTTATTGGTTGGGACAAGTTGGGGCTAAGTGAGATAATTGATTCAATGGAACAATTTTATCACTTTGCGATATTTTTGAGTGATATAAAGTGGGACAATTAAGGATAATGAGACAATTTAGAGCTTTGATTTGACAATTCATGAAGGATAATTGATAACGTGGCACCTTATTAAAGTACAATATTTATCTATCAATTAAGTCTAAATTAATTTACCTAATTGGTTTAGCATATTACTTGGTACATTATTATAATGTAATACATTACTTTACTTTATACTAAACTATAATATACTATATTATAATTACTAATTAATTATAACTATATTTAATGTTATTAATTAATTTAATATAATATATTATAATAATATGATATTATATAATAATTGATATAATATACAAACTATGATGGTGTTCACCATCCGTCCGAGTATAATTTAATTACTAAGTGTACGCCTGCGAGCTCTACCCCAATCAACTTGACGACTAGATATTAATAGAGGTGACCACTCAGCCAACTCAACCACTCGGCATCCCATCATGTCAACTCGAAAGACTGAACTTGTCATCCTATTTTGTCGAAGACGGCTCGTCGCGAGTCCACTTGACCATTTAGCAGACGATTCGAAAGGTGTTGCCTCTCGGCAAAGGCAAAGAACACCTCCTGCCTCGGGCCCATCACCTTTGGCTACGTGTCAACACCACACTCAGCACTGGACAAGTCCCATTAGGACCTTAGCCCTAGTAGCCTTTATGACTTGTTATATTGGGTAGGCTCTGCCACGCCATTAATCACTCTCCATTCAATGCTAAAGACGATTTCTCCACTACCGAAATGATATTTCCCCCAGTCACCAGGCGCTACCTATAAAGCAGAAGCTGACTTAGCTATTAGCCCATGCCTGGCCATGCCAACGGTTACTTCCCACCTGATGCCGAAGTGACATCTCCTCCAGTCGCCAGCCGACACCTGTCAAGAAGGTGCTGACACAACCACCAGCCCTTACATGACCACTACTTCTCCATACTAGACAAAAGTGGCCAATCTGTCCTTATCATTCAGTATAAATACAAGTACTATTATCCTTCTAAAGGGAGGAGGGGGTGGAAGAACTACTCTAGAAAAAATATGGAGGGGGGCTCTTAGTTCAGACTCTTCTTTTACCCCACTCAAGTCATCATCTAACTTGATCGTCCGGAGGTACAATGGGGGAACCAATACTCGTCCTCTCACGAATTTCTACATGTGCATATTGTTCAGCAACCCCAATTCAAGAACTAAACATAAAGTCGAAGAAGAAGGTGATCCCGTCATCAATCTCCTCTACTTCATCCTAAAGCGGATACAATTTGAATGTGTGATCTTAGTCATCAACAGTTTGACGTTCACCATAGGGCCTCCTCTCTTTTTCGAGAAGACATGTAGGGTTCTGGACAAGGGTCTGGTTAGTCGCTCTATAGAGCAACATCGGAGTTGTGTCACTCAAGCTGAACGGAGTTCGGAGTTGTGTCACCCAAGCTAAGATGGTTTGGTCTTGGCTGAGAAGAATCGACATAGTCATACTCCTCCATAGCCATAGCAACCATCTTGGGAGTATTTACCAGTTATCCATCCATAGGATGGTCAAGCAATCGAACCCGTTGATGGCTGAGGGTTTGACAAAAATTCTATAAATTTTATGGTTGATTATTCCAAACAAAATAGAACATCATAATAAAAGAGGTATAATGAACAAAAATAATAATATCTCCTATTAATGAAAATCGAGTTTGCAGGTACAAAAGTCACAATCAATCTACAAGAAGCTTATGGCTAATACCAAGGCATTCTCCTCCGCTTTGAGTTCCTCTTTAAGCCGCTCTATTTTGGCCTCGCTCGACGTGATAGAGGACTGAAGTTGACACAAAGAGGTTTGTTTCTCAGCAAGGGTGGCTTTCATTTGATTCACCCGATTTTGTTGCGTTTGAATTTCTAGTCCAGCGGAGGCTCGAGCATCACGCCATATTTATAGACGAGACTCCATCCGGGTGGCTATGTACGATGAAGTACCGGCAGTTTTCAACTCTTGTAACCGTTAGAGTTCGCGCTCCAGCCGGTCCAAATCGTCAGCTATAGCTTGCGCCAGATCAAGAGATCCCGCTTTCTCTATGGCATTTATTTTGACGGCCAACGCGGGCCTAAACTGATGGAAGGAAAGTCCCCTGACGAGAAGTTCATCAATCATCACATTCACAAAGAAGAAGAGAGAGCTGACTTTCATGCAAAGCAAGACTTGATCCGGATCATCATCAGATAGCAAAGCCCTGTTAATATCATTAAGCCGAGTAGACGACCCTACAAAGAAAAGAAGACATAAATATCTTTGAAACCTTAGCCAAAGTTCTAAATCAGTATCGGCGTAAAATTTACCAAGATCAAGTGATGTTTCCTCAAGTCGATGTCCCACACTTGGTTCTGCCGGCACGACCTCTCGAACTTTTAAGATCGTCGCCGATGTCGTAACAGTTGACGTACCAACCTCGTTAGTTGGTCTCACGGACTCCTCAACAGGACTAATCCCTGCGACTATAGCAGTCGCTTCGGTCGCAGGGATTATGAGCTGAGTTGGAGCAACTGATGACTGAGCTCCTATGATAGTTCCTGCCAGCAACAAGAAATTAAAACCCTCAGAATCGTCAGATATCCCAACAATAGTAGTTGCATCAGTCTCAACGACTGGTCCTATAAGTATGACTCCCTTACGGTTAAGTAAAATCGATAAGTGAACAACTTTTACAAAAAGGATAAAATTCATACCTGCAGAGGGACCAGCCTCGACGACCGGTTCAATAGCTTCAATAATTGGTTCGACGGTCTCGTGACGAGCTTGTTCGGACAACATATCGTCAAAAAGCATGTCGCCAGATCCCGAAGGATTTTGTACAGGGTCAGATGGAGGTGCGTCGGTTGCGTCGTGAGAGAATTCTTTGTCATTTAAACCTTCCATCGGAATGTCTACAGAAAAATCTAAGTGTTAAGACATGGAAAGAAAAGTTGAAAATTAACAATGAAAGGGGATAAAATTTACCTCCGGTGGTAACAATATGCTCTTCAATCTCGACATCAGCAATGGCCTCTTGTAATTTTTTTAAAAGAGCTAGAAGCATATAAGTAATTAGAGGAGGGACGAACTTTGAGTCGTTTAATACCCGAGATTACCATCTAAAAGGTGTACTACTAGTAATCGGTGTACCTGGGCTAGCAATCACAGTGGGCAAATCAGATCCTACAACGGCACCTTCGTCGGTTTTAGGGGCCACATCTGTCCCAGTACCCACCAGATCCTGACCCACTGCCTCACCTGCTTGCGGCATGAAGCAAGATCCTCCGAAAAAGTCTAAGTCGGGAGAAGGGGGTTGTACATTATTGCGTCTTCATCATGACCCACTAGAATATAAAATTTGCTAAGTCTAAAGCTTGGTAGAAGAAATGACTGAAAAGATGACAAGAGTTAGAATATTACCTTCCCCACCAATAGGTGCATCGTCGGCCACCTCCGTTTGAGAAGCTGAGGTTTAGCGTGGTGCTTAATGGTCAACTTCAGTTGTTTTGTAGGTCGGGCCTCTTTAAGATCCACAGGTCTGTCCTGCGTTGATATGGCACACAGCTTAATTTGCGATCCTGCTTGAGTTGTGGCCCGAGATCGAGCATGAGTGACGAGGATACTTCTCTCCTCTTCCCTCTCAGAACCTACATCTGAAAGTTCAACCATCATTCTATTATAAGTAGGCAAAATTCTCTACTTCTTTCGAGCTTTAAGTCGGCGAGCTCGATCAGCGATCGATAGATCCTATAGCTCTTTCTAAAAAGACTCAGACAAACTTGTTGCATGTTCCTCGAAGTCGTTGTTGACCTCCATAGCACCACCAGCAGTGGCTTGATCCTCTTCGGAAGTCTCCTCGTCAGAAGAAAATGATTCCTCTTCTATCTCCTCCATTTTCTGATTGCCTTTGCCTGAGGGACCAGCGAGCTTACTGTCGTGTCTCCTTCTTTCCAACGCACTTTCTCGAACCATCCTCTCAACGATACGCAATGCAGCTTCAGCCATCAGCTCCTTAATCGACCTCAGAGGGACGGGTTCATTAGCAACCATAATCCATTTGCAACATAGATATGTGAGCTCTAAGTGGCGGTCAGTATTCGAAAGACTGAATTTGGCACCGGTACAGCCCGTCACATTCCACAGCCAAGCACGAGTGTCGTCCACTAGCCCGCCGCGAGTAAGAAACCGTTGGTTCGGATTCCCGATATATAACTGGTCATATCCAAATTGACGGGCAAACCGACACGGCAGATAAGGCTCTAAATAGCAGCGCTCCTTCACTCGAAAAATGAGGTAGCCTGGCCTTATGTTCATGAGCCATCTGAAACAACCAACATCGAGAGAGGTCCGGTCAGTTCCGGGCGCTTCTACATCGGTAAGCATCCCACCATATTTGCTGGCAAATCGAGGAAGGCATAGATTGATCACCCAACCCTTGTGCATGTGCAAGCTCTTCCTAACTTCCGAGAAGTCCCGAGCTTTCCATCTACACTCCTCGTATAGTTGTAGCAAAGGAGTAGACATATCTGCATTAGTAGGAGGCGACATCAAATCGGGACGATGAAGAACCAGCCACCCCATCAGATAGGTATAAGGGAGCTCTGCCTTCGCCGTAGGGATCTTCTTGGATGGGGTCTCCTCAGTTTGAGTAAAGCTGTGACCACCTGACGAAGCCCACGATGGATGCCGGCAATCATTACCGGCAAAAGAGATAAGCTCCTGCCGTAGGCAAGCTGGATAGCGGGAAATAACACCTCTATCGGCAAGACATCTGAGTTCTGATATGGCACCACGCACTTCTTCAACCAAAGTGCAATATAACCGGCCAACAAAGTCTTGGGGTGGATGGATTTCTCCGCTTGCAACAGGAAAGTCTTGAACTTGGTCCCTGCACAAAATTTACCTTGGGCACTCGCAATAGTATAAGATCGGGCGCCGCATTTTTCAGCCAATTTGTTGATCTCCGAAGGAGTCAGTGTTTTTAGTTCACAAACAGCTTCACCGGTTTTCTCCAAATTCTTGAATAGGTAACATGAGAATTGCTTCAAGCTTATTTGAGACTTTTTCCTCGCAACTGGGTTAGTTCCGGCTAAAGCAATCTGATAATGACACGTGAGTTCCCATAACGTGTCGTATCGAGCGGGCTTATGGATTTTCAATTGATGTAGCTCCCGATTGGAGGGAAAATATTCCTGATACGGCATATCTCCCATTTGTAGTCCGAAGACTTTATGCATCTCATGGAAGGGTAGTCCTAACTCTCCGTTCCGGGTAAGAAAGGTGTTGGTATCTGGATTGTACAGCTCTATTAATCCCATGAAGTGGAGAGCGTTCACCTGTAATCTGTATTGAGTGGCGTGAATAGCTTCATACAATCTTATTGACTTTAATTCAGCACCCCACCGGTGAAGGATATAACCTGTCATTCGGCCCTACCATGATTTGTCTGAAGAATGAAACCAACCAAAGCACCTATAATTTTCGATAGGTAGCTCTCGCCCTAGCTCAGCGAGACGATTCTTCACTGTGCGAGCCATTATGGATAGCTTAATCATGTGATGTGTTTTCTACTACTGGAACCCGGAAGTGAATGGTTAGTGACGTATTCATAAGGAATGTTGGTGTGCTCTTCTGTCAGAGTCCACGGCATTTGTCGTGTTACCGCTTGCCCCCGCAACTTCGCTAGAGAACGATGACGAGGGAACGGAGGAAGGTATAAACAAGTCGTATCCTTACTGTGTAACCACCGTTCATCTTCGAGGGTTGCGACGGTTGGATCCGTCACGGAATCGACAAACATGTAATGTGTTTTCCTTAAAGGATGAGCAGGATCCGTATCTTCAGGGAACCGCGCGTCTGTAATTAATTAGCGCGTGATGCGACGACCCCCCCTCCTGTACCAACTTAGAGAGCTCATCAGGGAGGTTCAAAGCGAATTGAGAAGTAGAAGGAATCGACGCCGGGTTATCAACAACGGCATAATACCTACTCCTATGGCCATCTATCTCGAATGGAGAAAACGGCGTCGCAGGGTATTCAACTAAAATGAGTAACGTGTATTTATCAAACACAGTTATGAAGAAATATTTAGGCGACGCGGGATGTTTAACTCTTTTCACCAATCCGTGAGGTAGAGTCACTACCTTGTAATTAGCGAGATGATTTTAACCGTATCACGAATACACAAGATAACGTACATTATCTTACGAAACGTAATACGGTAAAAAATCACCCCATATTGCCTTAAGACGCGTTTTGACCAAGCAAAACATATCCGATAAGCATCCACCCCCACAAAGGAGGATATCAGCTCTTCCCAACTGCCTCACCAAGGAGAACAGAGCGGGGATGTAATATAGAAGCGTCTACCCCCACAAAGGAGGATATCAGCTCTTCCCGACTGCCTCACCAAGGAGGACAGAGAGGGGATGCAATGTGCAATATGATATGATAAAAATTGAATTCATAAGCGGGAAATTACAAGGGCTTACCGGTGAAAGATGGACGCTCCCTCTCAGGTGACTGAGTAGCCGAGCGGCTCCTCGGGAGGCGTGATCTCCTCGTCGACATGGCTAATTTGCAATAAAGATCAACAGCTCAGTCGGATCAAGAATCGAGATGCATGAATCGAAAGACTAAGAGGAAAATTGTGAATCTTTGACTGAAATTCTACAAAATGGAATTTTTCAGTTAAAGGTCCAATTAAACCTATACGACATTCTCAATTCAAGCTAAAGTGAGAGGAAAATCAAATATGCAAGTCAATCAAACTAAACGCCTCATACACAGCTCAAATCCATAATCGAGTATGAAGATTCGAAGGTCATAAAGCCAAACCAAGGGTCTCGACCACGTCAATGTGCAGATTTACAAACTCACAAAATCATCCAAAATTAGAGCATGGGTATTGATTTGAGTTTCATGATCATACATACAAGACTTGAACAAGAATTAAGTCATATCAAGTCATCTACATAACCAAGTACCCCCAAGGGCTTAATGTTGATTAGAATTCGAAACTAAGCTTCATTCAAGTGTCAGTTCATAGTCAAGCTTCGGTTCATCAGTTTCAAGGTTAACAAAGCTCAAAGCTCGACAAATTAAAGTAAGGGGTTGCGGTCATACACGCAAAGTCAAGAATTAGAGCCTCGATATTTCCCCTAAATCGAGAATCCTATTTAGTTCTCATACACGGCCAGGGAATTCCCACACAAGTCAAGCAAAGAATATCGACTACTTCAAAAAGTTTGCAAAATCTATCAAAATTTTGAACTCAAGTATGGACATGGACAACAATCATAGGCCTCAGCTATGCATAAGTCCGAGAACTACAGATTCAATCATCAACATCAATCAACCAAGAATTAAATAAGAACTTGGCCATGTACAAGTTCGAGATTCAAGTCATTAAACATCAACCAAGAGTTAAAGGAGGACTCAGCCATGTACAAGTTCGAAATAACTAAGAGCTCAACAAAAGAAAAATTTTCAGCCATCAATCAAGCACCCAAATATGAAGAGTAGAATGAAATTGAAGCAAGGAGAGTGGAACTCACCTGGAACTCAAGAGGGGAAGATGAACCCTGTGCAAACCCGAAGCCCTAGGTTTAGGGGAAGAACTTAGGGTTAAAATCAAATTAAAATTGGGTCAGGCAACTAAATTAAGCTTGAGTTATAGTGCTTACCTAGATCAAAGGATTTGAATTTGGAATTGCAAAGAGGCCCTCCGAACCCAAATCAAAACCCGCTGAAACCCTAGCTCTTGGATTCGTTTGAAACTAAGGAAGGAGAAAACCTCTTAAAGGGGAAGAACTCTGAAAGGAAAAGAACTCTTAAATGAGAAGAAGTATAGAGGAGAGCCAAGCTAGGGGAAGGGAATTCACCTAGGAGAAATGTGCTCTGAAATCGGGTGGAAGAAAAGGTGAAGAAAGAAGAAAGAAGGGGAGAGGAGAACAGGGACTTAAGTCCCCAATTGCGTCCAACCCGACTCGCTCTTATGCGGGTCGGATCGCTACCCGACCCGCAAGCACGCGGGTCGGATTAATCTGACCCGCGCTCGTGCGGGTCAGATTGATCTGACCCGCGTTCGCGCGGGTCGGATCGATCTGACCCGCGTTCGCGCTGGTGGGATCGATCTGACCCGCGTTCGCGCGGGTCGGACAGGATCCGGCGGTCGTTTCATTGTATTCCCGCCTGCTTTCGCTCACTTTCGAAATATTCGGGGTCCGCCTTCATACTCCCGGGTGGCTTCGCGGCATTTTCGCTCATATTCGGAATATTCGGGACCCACTTTCATATTTCCGGGTGGCTTCGCGGTAGTTTCGCTCATATTCGGAATATTCGGGACCCACTTTCATATCACCGGGTGGCTTCGCGGCATTTTCGCTCATACTCGGAATATTTGGGACCCACTTTCATACTCCCGGGTAGCTTCGTGGCATTTTCACTCACTTTCAGGATATTCAGAACTCACGTAC
This sequence comes from Asparagus kiusianus, assembly GCA_022839385.1. Taxonomy (NCBI): domain Eukaryota; kingdom Viridiplantae; phylum Streptophyta; class Magnoliopsida; order Asparagales; family Asparagaceae; genus Asparagus; species Asparagus kiusianus. Next base: position 312,842 of record BQKN01065765.1, on the reverse strand, counting down.
GCTCCAATGGGTATACGAGTCTAAACCGTTTCCCACTCTTGACGGGAAGTTCTTGGAGAATATTACGTGTAATAATTCTTAAGGATAACCCGGCAACCTCCGACGAGTACATGAGGTTAAACTGATTCCCGAAACTCCCAGGAGTATACGAGTATAAACCGATTCTCCTCAGGTCAACGTGAAACCCTAGGGTCAACACCGGTCAACGCGTAGCCCCAAGTCAACGCCAGTCCACGTGTTGCGATGAGAGTCAACACGAAACCCTAGGGTCAATGCCGGTCAACGTGTAGCCCCCAGGTCAACGCCAGTCAACACGTTGTGATGAGAGTCAACGCCGATTGATATGAAACCCTAGGGTCAACGCCGGTCAACGCGTAGCCCCGGGTAAACATTAATCAACGCGTTGCGATGAGAGTCAACGCGAAACCCTAGGGTCAACGCCAGTCAACGCGTTGCGACGTAGATAATTAGTTCAAAAGTCAACTCAATGAGACAAACCAAAATAAAAAACTCACCAATTTCGATTCGAGGCTTCAACAACGGTCAGACGATAAACGCAACATCGGAAAAATTTTAACCATTCGACAAAATACAGAATAGACTAAAATATGGAGAAGTCAAGAATTAAAACCAGTTGTAGGTCCTTTAACACCGATTGAAGGTGGGGGTCTATCATATCCAAAGCATTTCAGACTCCTCTATAAAAGAATGAGGCTGAAACACTTTGGAGGGGGTATCAGTTACAGCAAAGCACTCAGAAAAGATACACCGGAAAGTTCAAAAGATCTTTTTCGGTTTAATGTGCTAGCTCAGTTAGCCAACATCCTAGCAAGGATTACCTTGTTTGAGCTTCTACGTTTATCTCGATCAACGAGAGAAGCTCTTCGTGAAGCATTGGCAGATAATGAGGTTTTTCTTACTTATTTTCCACCAAACCCAGCCGAAACAACGTTGGAAGAAGCTTGCCCTCAATGTTGTCAGGTCTTTCAAGGAAGAATGCCGCACATTACCTTTTCTCAAGAAGACATGCACGTGAGGAACCTGAAACATGATAGACCATTGTACTTCACGGGGTATATCGACTCCATTTGGGTGGATAGAATTCAGGTAGACCCCGGTTCTGCTTTGAGCATGATACCGTTGAGACTCATTCATCACCTTGGAGTCCCTCTGCATCGTTTGTCAACAACGGGAACCACCATCTATGGCTTCAATGCTTCCAATACTCGTCCCCTTGGCAAAATCAAACTTAAATGCCAGATGGGTGACTTGAGGACGGATGTCACTTGCTATGTCATTGATGCAAAGACGTCTTACAATTTGTTAATGGGTCGGCCTTGAATCCATAACAATCTGATTGTTCCATCAACTCTACATCAATGTATGAAATATGTAAATGAGAGTGGTGAAGTCAAAACAGTGGTCACAGAGAAACAACCATTCAAGGGGGTGGAGAATTATTTCATAGATTCTATCCATTACCCTTGAGGGTGAGCCTTTTGTAGTACCACTGATTGAAGAACCGGATAGCGGTAATGAAACCGATACCGAGTCTGAGCACGAACAGGATCTTGTCTTTAATGACATAGAACCCATCGTAATCGGTCTTGAAAATCTGGATGTAAACGATCATGTCTATGAGGACAGTGGAGTTATCTTTAATAATAATGATAATTTAGCTTATTTATCATGTGTTGAATTGAATTCTAACATACCAAGTACAAGCACCAGCACATCGGCAGATCCTCTGCCCCGATTATATGCCGAATCAAATTTATACATGCCGATTCAATCATTTTTTGTGACAAATCGGCAACGAATTGAATCTTCGCAAACAGTCTTCATAGTACCGGCTAAGGTTAATTACCAAAAAGACATCATTTTTGGGAAGAGTGACGGTCTGTCGCAAACTCATTGTTGCTCTCCCAATATGATATTCATTTCAAACCTCAAAATGCAGTAAAATGTCAAGCTATTTGTGACCTTATGGCCAACCATCCCTTGAAGGGGAAGGTGGAATTGTATTAGGACATACCAGATGAAACATATGAAGCCGATGATGTTTTCAAAGAGCAGGTATGGCAACTATATTTCGATGGTGCGGCAAGAGCAAGCCCTACTGGTCGAGTTATTACCAGAGTGGGGGTAGTCTTTATCTCTCCACAAAATCATGTGCTACCACGGGCCGTTTCTCTAACAGAGCATGCTCTAATAATGTAGCTGAATACAATGCTTTGTTGGTTGGCCTGGATATAGCTAGACAGCTGGGGGTGAAGCACCTAGAAGCATATAGCGAATCGCAACTCGTCGTTAACCAGATGAAGGGAGAATATGAGGTTAGAAATAAGGATCTCATCCCTTATCATATAGGAGCGATCGCATTGGCCGAATCTTTTGAGGGTTTCTAAATTGACTCCGTACCCCGTCTCAAGAATACTTATGCCGACGCATTAGCATCGCTTGCGGCCACATTAGCTTTACCTGAAGGAGCTACTCAACAAATCACCGTGACAAGCAAACATTTGTTCAAGTCGAAGTATGCGTTGCAGATCAGCGTGATTGAAGATGAGCCTGTAATATTCAAACCTAAAGATTGGCAATTTCCGATCATTGATTATGTCTTATATGATTTATTACCTGAAGACATTAAGGAAAGAGAATCTATTCGTAGATGAGCACCTAGGTTCTACTATGATGCCCAATCTCAGACTTTGTACCGAAGATCGTATGACGGGCTATTACTTCGTTATTTGTCAAAGAAAGAAGCAAAAGAAGCTCTTAAGGAAGCGCATGATGGCATATGTGGAGCTCATCAGCCCGATCCTAAATTGTGGGACCGACTACGTAGATTGGGTTATTACTGGCCTAACATGGTACAAGACACCGTCGCCTATGCCAAACGATGTCAAAATGATGTCATGCCTGCTAGATACATACTAACTACATGCATCAACCTCCCAAACATCTTCACCCATCAGCCACTTCGTGGCTTTTGAAACATAGGGTATGGACATTGTTGGCCCGATAACCCCACCCTCTTCCAAGGGACATCGTTTTATTTTAGCGATAACTGATTACTTCTCTAAATGGGCAGAAGCAATCCCGTTGAGAGAAGTTAAAATGAGTGATGTTGTTAAATTCTTAAAACATCATATCGTATACAGATAGCGCATTCCGAGGCGTATCGTCCATGACAACGGACCCCAGTTTGTTAGCCAAGCTTTCACCCGATTCTGTGATAAATTCAAGATCAAGAATTTGGCCTCAACAGCTTATAACCCTACTGCTAATGGGAAAGCATAAGCATTCAACAAGACCATCGTCAAAATTCTCACTAAGGTTGTTTCGACGAATAAAAAAGACTGGAACGAGAAGTTGGGTCAAAGCTTGTGGGCTTATCGCACAACAGTTCGCACGCTGACAAGAGCGACACCATATTCTTTAGTATATGGATGTGAAGTCATATTACCACTGGAAATTCAAATTCCGTCTCTGCGAATAGCACTTGTAACTGTCATGACCACAGAAGAAATTCATCGCCGACATCTTGAAAAACTGGAAGCGCTAGATGAGAAGCGACTACTGGCTCAACAACACATCGAGCTTTATCAAGCTCGGATTTCTAGAGCATTCGATAAAAAGGTTAGATACCGCACATTCAAGGAAGGTGACTTGGTTCTTGTCGTTCAACGCCTAATGATTTTGAATTCCAAAAAGAAAGGGAAGTTCGAGCCAAAATGGGAGGGGCGATTTGTGGTAGAAACTGTTTACTCAAATGGAGTTTATCATCTTATCACTCAAGATGATGATAAACTCATGATGCCTATCAATGATAAATTTCTGAAAAAATATTACCCATAGATCTCCTGGTCAAATATGTCTCATAGTAGGAGGAGAATAATGGTTTCCTCACTTCGTCTCCTCCAAATTTCCCTCACTAATCCTCTTCAATAGGATAGTGGGACTATAAAATCATCATGTTAATGATCACCTTTGATTGTTGATGTTTTTGCCCAAAACAATATCTTTCTGATAGTAACTAACTATGTGATGTGTTACTGCATATTTTTTCCTAACGTCGTTATTTTCCCAAATGACGTGTGTTTTCTAACATTAGCCTACCAAATGATGTGTCTTTGCTTTCATCATCATCGTTATACTTTTAAGTCACTGAACGATGTAATTTTTCTAACATCGTCATTTCCCCAAATGACGTTCATTTTCCCAACTTAGGCCTACCAAGTGATGTGCCTTCGTTTCTATCACCATCGTCATACTTTTAAGTCACTGAATGATGTAATTTTCCTAACGTCGTCATTTCCCCAAATGACGTTCGCCTTCCCAACTTAGGCCTACTAAATGATGTGCCTTTGTTTCTATCACCATCGTCATACTGCTAAGTCACTGAACGATGTGATTTTCCTAACATCGTTATTTCCCCAAATGACATTTGTTTTCCTAACATTAGTCTACCAAGTGATATGTATTTGTTTTCATCATCATCGTCGTACTTTTAAGTCACTAAACGATGTGATTTTCCTAACGTCGTCATTTCCCCAAATAACGTTCGTTTTTCCAACTTACGCCTATCAAGTGATGTGTTTTCGTTTCTATCACCATCGTCATACTGCTAAGTCACTGAACGATGTAATTTTTCTAAAGTCGTCATTTTCCCCAAATGACGTTCGTTTTCCCAACTTACGCCTACCAAGTGATGTGCCTTCGTTTCTATCACCATCGTAATACTGCTAAGTCACTGAATGATGTGATTTTCCTAACATCATCATTTTTCCAAATGACATTCGTTTTCCTAACTTAGACCTACCAAGTAACGTGCCTTCGTTTCTATCACCATCGTCATACTGCTAAGTCACTGAACGATGTGATTTTCCTAACGTCGCCATTTCCCCAAATGACGTTCGTTTTCCCAACATAGGCCTACCAACCTACCAAGTGACGTGTCTTTGTTTCTATCACCATCGTCATACTGCTAAATCACTGAACGATGTGATTTTCCTAACGTCATCATTTCCCCAAATGCCATTCGTTTTCCCAATAAGTTCGCTATGTGTTGAGCTTCGTTCTTAACACTTAGTCATATTTTGAACTTCGTTATCCTACATTTGATCTGAAGCCTAAAAAAGGCTAAGGATAGAAGAGAAATCTTAGCATTAAAGTCTAAGAGAAACTCTTTGACAACTCATCATACTGAGGGGAAAAGTATGGCTAGTCCAACTCAAATGGCAGTTAGTAAAGACAACTCAAGTCCGCTGAAAGCTAAGGATTTGCTAAAAATCCTAAGTCAAATGCTTCAATTACACAAAAAGTAAGAGAACAATATATGGATAAAATATAAATATTATTCATATATAATTAAAAGTACAGAAACTCGAAGCACATAGATTGAACTTAGAAGACTTGAACTACACTACGAGGTTCAGCTACAAGTTCTTTCGGCTAAAACTACGAGGATCAGTTACAAGTTCCTTCGAACTACACTACTAGGATCAGTTACAGATTCTTTCAATGACATTCGGACTACAACACGAAGTTCAGTTACAAGTTTTTGACGACCTTCGAGATTGCACTACGAGCCTCATCCGCGACGACATCACTGTTCTTGTTGTTGAAGTTCCATCTTCCGTTCCTGGGCATGAAGTCTTCCCCATACTCAACTTTTAACTTGGGTGCTTGTAGCACACGCTTACCTACTTGGGTAAGCTGACTACTAATGAAAACACCACAAGCTCTGAGCATAGGATCAGCACTTCTCACATCTCCGCGGAACGTGAAAGCAACTCTAACATTGTTGTTGACTCCTCCGGAAGGAAGCACTTCATTGAGTCTGCGAAGCTACCACATAGACCGAAGTCCAGAAAAGGGACTGCATGCTTGGGGGCGCATGACATGTCAAAGCAGTAAGCATGTTTGGACTTAGGATATCTCATGGGGATTACATTCAAAAACCCAACAAGTTGTCGAAATATATTCTGATTTTGACTCTGGAAAACTGAGAAATCCTTAAACGAGTGAGCTACTACAAAGACCAAGAGATCAAGGATCGGATCAGAAGCGTTACCTGAAGCGACAGCGCCATCAACTTTGCCTACCTCACCGGCGACGATTATCGGAGCTTGGAATTTAGTAGGAAGCGAAGGTGGGGCCTTAAAATGCAAATTCCCCTCTGAATCATTTTGAAACAAGGCACAGAAGAGGAAGATGAATCCTCTTGAAAAGTAATAGTCTATTTATAGGCGAAGGAGCCAACCATGTGGCTGAGATTCGTTACACGAATCCCTAAGCACCAAACCGCCAAAGGGTGCTGGGAACGAAGCGACACAATCAATTGCGTTTGTTATTAGCGCCAAAGAGGACGTGGCTCGAAGCGACGCATTAAGTACCAAAGACTTAATGCTGACGAGACGAAGCAATGAATCTATGTAGATCAACAGTCTAGGAACTGTCGAAGGTTGCCACGTCGTTCAACGAGATTCATTCTCGTTCCCAAGTCAAAAAAATAAGGAAGGCCGCTATTTCAAGTAGAGCCTGAATGTCGAGATTCAGCCAAAATTAGATTCGAACCTCGTCTTCGACGAGGGTCATTCACTTGATTTAAATTGGATTCGAACCTCGTCTTCGACGAAGGTCGTTCCTCTAATTAGACTCAAGTGTTGAGACTTGATTGAAATTGGATTCGAACATCGTCTTCGACGAAGGTCGTTCCTCTAATTAGACTCAAGTGCTGAGACTTGATTGAAATTGGATTCGAACCCCGTCTTCGACGAAGGTTGTTCTTCTAATTGGACTCAAGTGCTGAGACTTGATTAAAATTGGATTTGAACCTCGTCTTCGACGAATGTCATTCCTCTAACTAAGCTCAAATGCTGAAGCTTAATTGAACGAGGCTAGAACCTCGTTATGTCAAATTTGAAATACAAAGTGGAGTTCGAATCCAACCTCGTATCAGAATGATAAGACTTATACTTGAAGTCTTAAATCTCAGGGCAACAAAGTTCATGAACTTCGACATCAAATTATGTGTTGAGGTGCAAAGTAGAGCTAGTGGACAAAGACAGTAGAAGGTCTACTTATATATAAAAAAAACTACAAAAGTCTGATTACAAAAGAAATAGAGCTAAATAAATCTAGCGGTCTGACGAATCTCTTCAGCAAGCTTAGCCAAGGATTCTTGATGTTCTGCCTCAACGTCAGCTAAGGCACGCCTACGTAACTCCTCATCAGAATAGGCACTCATATCATTAACAGCTTTTTCTAGCTGTTCCATTCGATCGAGTTCTGCTTGGAGCAAGGGCTGATGCTGCACCTGTTTAGAGGCCAATGTATGCCTCATATCCATCATGCCTGCCAACTCTGCCTCAGCCTCTGCTAGCTTGGTCTGAAGAGCCTTAAGTTGAACTTGAAGATGATCGACTTGACGTTGTTTTTGAAGTTCAGCGTCTGCAACCTTTTTACCCTCACGGGATAAATTCTCTTTGATCTCTTTAAGCTCCTTAACTCGCTGCTTGGACTGGGATTTAAAATCCTCCTATTTTCATCTATTAAACAGTATTTAAGTACTTCAAATATTCTCAAGCAATTGACGATCAAGTTCGAATAAGGAGTCATCCCTCTAGTGTATAGTTCGCGTAGCTCGTTTTTCAGCTAAAGGGTAAAGAGATCGACACTAACGATTATGTCATTGATTGAAAAGATCTTCAATCTTGGTCAGGTACAACCAGTAAGGCAATACCACGAGGTCGGAGATCAAAATCTTCATTAAGTCCAAGAAAGGTACCAGTACCTCCTTAACTCCTGTAAAGTCCCCTCCACGATCTAAGACTTAAGCGGGAGATTCTCTCAAAATGCTGAGGAAACTCTCTAATATTTTCGATACGGCAAAGTTTATCGCCAAGACGACAGGAGAAGAGTGTGTACTGCTAGAAGACATCGTTTCATGATGAGCGGTAGAAGAAACCGTAGCTTCTGTGAAAACTGGTAGCGTAGTGTACACGGTATGAGTGGCGATGGTTGCAGCAACCATTGCAGTAGTGGTAGGAGCGACAGCGACTACGGTACTTGATGCGACACAAGTTTCAATTGTAACGACGAAGCTGGTAGACACAACACTTATGTTCGTTGTGGCTTCAGCTTCAGCCATAGTGGTCGGAGTAAGTTCTGCTCCCTCAGCTTCATCAGGATTAACAGTCGAATTATCAACTCGTCCTGTTTCCATAGCTAAGCTTGGAGGCATCCTACTTTCAGTAGGGTCACCAGAAGCTGGTCCTGCCTCAGTACCCACATCAGTAAAGGCAGTGGATTCTGTGGAGACAACTAAACACAGCGAACAGAGTTGTTAGTACCTTAAAAATCCAGAAAGGTAAAATATGTCTATCTTATCAGGATCAACAGGAGCGTTTTCAACGTTGGTGCTCGGCGCCGAACGCGATCCAGTATGGAGTCGGGCTAAAGGAACTTCATCCTCAAGTTCCTAATCTGTTTCAACTCAGAGGGACTCTATCAAAGGGGTCTTGGGTGAAGAAATATTTCACCTTGGTCTTTTGGTGAGGCGTTTAGACTTGTGCATCTGCCCGAGTTCTTTAGACTTTTCCCCCACTTGTCTCGGGGTCTCAACTTCTGCATTTCGTCCCGAATAAGAAGTATCAGAGGAAAACAAGTCAAAATTAAAACAAGTTGATGTTGGCATACCAGTGATCCCTTTATCAAGGGGCGGTTCTTCAGGAATCTGGAATTGCTGATGAGAGCCTTCGACAGTAGATTCAATGGCCGGAGAAAAACCCTTAGAAGCATCACGTGGAGGAGGCTCACAAGGTTCGTCAGTAGGGGCGAAATCCTCAAACCCACCAAGATCTGCTCCATCTCTAAGAGCATCTCCTATATCGAAAGCAGCAGGCATGTAGCTCCCGTATTCGTCAACATGAGGAGATCTATGAGCCATATCCTCATTCAGAGCTGCGTTTATCTCCTCCCGAGTTTCATGAGGACTGGAAGGATGAGATTCTTCTACCTCGGCACTTTCTTCGGCATACAAGAACTCCTTGAGTCCTGGTATACGACTTCGTCTAGAAGCATTTTCAGATTTATACCGACACCGAATATATCATAGTCCCGAAGAATTGACATTGAAGTTTGGGATCGCTGCGTTTGCCATACAATGCCACTTGCAATAAGCAAGCGTGGTTCGAAGTTGTGGATTCTGTTGCGGAAGCAACAAACGAGCACATGTGCCTCCGACAATGGTCCAATACCAAGCTCTGGCCCCAATAATCAAAGCTACAAACTTCAGATTTCAGTTGAGTGTTGGGATTACCGACGTATAACTGAGCGTAGCCGAATTGGCAAGCGAAGCGACAAGGCAAGTAAGGCTATAACACACACGTTAGGCCGAAACGATAAATATGATACCCGGGGCGAATGGTCATAAGCCACATGAAGCAGCCGAGTGATAGGGAAGTGTATCCCTAACCGTTTGATGCATCCACTACGGCCTGTCCATAGCTGGTTCCGGGAAAATGTGGAGAACATCAATTGAATTCCCATTTCTTATGATCGTGGAGAATACGCCTTACTAAGGCCATGTAATGATACTTCCAATCTAAGTTCTCCAATCTTTGAATGAAAGGGATAATGTGACCCTCCGTACGAGCATAAGGCGTGCTCATAAGAGTTGGGCAATGCAGAATAACTCATGCCATGAAATAAGTGTAGGGCAATCCTACCTTTGGATTCTCGTTGCCACGACAAAATTGATAACACAAACTCCGCAACCCACAATGAATGCGGGCGATCATGGCAAGGAGAAGGGCATAAGAACGGCCGTGCGCTAAACATACTGCTGGGAACACCACTTCCATTGGCAGCATGTCGAAGCTTCCAGAGACAACAACAACTTGTTGAAGCCATAACATAAGATATCCTGCCAACAACGCCTTGGAAGAGATTGGTTCTCCACCTTGAAAGAAATAACTTTCAAAGGTGGTACCGATAGGGTAACCTTGTTCATTCGATTCCGATATACGATGCATGGGTGGATAAGCAAGTAGTCGTCGAGATAATTCACTTGCGTCACAAGGACCCAATGGTACTATTGGATCATTCTTGTGCTCCAGATTCTTGAAGAGGTAACGCGCCCAGATGTTATGGCTGAGTAGCTTTTCACCCCTCTTATTGGGTCGTTCTTCCACATTCATGCAAATATGGTAATGGAATATTACCTCCCAAAAGGTCTCTACCACCCGGAGGTGTTCTGTTTCTAGAGCAATTAGCTCCCGTTGACCTGGGATGTATTCCTCATATGGATAATTCCCATTTGGCAACCCGGAGACTTCATCCATCTCATGAAGAGCAATCCATATTTCTCCATCGGGAGTAAAGAAAGTGCAGGTTGTAGGGTTATATAACTCTAAAATACCGAAGAATTGGTGGGAGTCATTGACTAACCTGAATTGCGTTGCCCTGATGGGTGCATAAAGACCAAACCTTTGCAAGTCTTCCCGATTCTCCTGCAAGATGTATTCGGTGACACGAGGCCACCATTGCGTAGGACTCCAATGAGACCACCAGGAGTCCTAAAGTCTTTAGCAGGGAATTGACCCGTTCGCCTAAAAAATGCACGACCAAAAGTGTTAGCCTCCTCAACAGTCTCACCAACAGGAAGCTCCTTTTGAAAGAGCCCCGGTGCAATCCGGTGATGTAACGGCTACCGCTATCTATTTTAGCACCACTCCGGGAAATGTAGCCACATGTAACCCCATCTTGTGTTTGGGTTAAATCCCAGTCCATTCCCTTTGAACTTGAGACGATCTTCAAAACAGTAAAAGAAACGTCACGCTTCATCCGAGACAAGAACAAGTTTCGCCCATTCACAGTTCTAAACCATTCATAAGTCCTGATATCCAACAAGTCGGGATCCTCTGAGGAGTCTCCAAATAAGAGAATAGGCGAATAGGCTTCACAACGTGTTCACAATTAATGGACTCTAGGGGAGCATCAGTAATCATACGCCTAAAGGTGGAAATCGAAGGTTTAGAAAGAAGATCCACTTCTTCTGGCTCTCGTTCTCCGAACAAAGGAATACTCTCAAGGGTAGAGTAATGATGATGAGTTGCAGCCACTTGAATACCATCCGCTCCTAGATCACCACATTGGGGAAGTGGAACAAAGGGATATACAACTGCACAAAAAGACAAACAATGTTAGTCTCGAGCAGCAGTCACAGCCAAATGACACGAAGATCATTTCAGCAACGAACTTCGACAGTCGTTCAAATGATGAACCTCGTGTTATAACAAAATGTCAAACTTCGTTGGTCGAGTAAACTTCATTCACTTGACAAACCTCGACAGGGAAAACGAGGTTCGTCAGTCCAGCAAAGCTCGTTGGTGAAAACGAGGTTCGCAGTTCATCATTTGAAGACAAGGTTCGTCAATCCAACGAACATAGTCAATGAAAAGACGAAGTTCATCATATAAACGAATTTCATTTAACAAAGCTAGAGGACGACCCTCGTCAGGATAGCCAACGTTGTTGGACACGTGAGATTCAACTAGCAGATAAGACTCCTCAAAAGATGAGACAAGTCATAGAGACAAGCCTCATCGATGACGAGCCTCATCTAATCAAAAAGACGTCATCTTTATGATGAGTCTGGAAGAAACTGTTCATCTTCCTCAAGAAACTCAAGTCTAAAATAGACAGGGTTGATATCTTTCAGAACGCAAATCGTACGTTTAGATCCATTACCCGAGAAAGTAGGTAGAACATTAGGTTCGTGTGAAGAACCGACAACCTTCTTGCCCTTGCCCTTGCTTCGGTCTACAGCGGTCTTGGGGGCCATTGATTTCGTTTGAGGAGCCTGCGAAGGAGAAAAGATTGAAATTTTGGAAGAGGAGGAGTTCAGATAGTCCAAATGACGAAGGGAAGAAAGGACTTCTCATATGATGATGCCCTATATATAGGGGCGAAAAAATGTCGAATCAAGGGTCGCGATCTTCAGTTGAGATCGTTTGATGAGATCTTTCGCCAACAAGATATGCGAGCGGGATTCACGGAGATCTCTAGGCACCAGCTGTCAACCATTTATTACGTCTGGAAAAGGTGTGTAACAGCATTGCTGACGAAACCGCAAGGTGTCATTTATCAGATGACTATTATCCTCACAAAGCTCGTATAGAGGGACAAACTCCAAAATGAACCTCGGGATAATATCCATGTTGAACCTCGTAGTAAAAACGAAGTTCATGACAAAACTAGGTACGTCAGATAAACTCTGCGAGTTCAAGACGCCTATAGGTATTCAAAGTGTTTCAGACTACATGCAACCCAATTCAAGTCTGAAAACTTTGAAGGGGGTTTTGTAGGCATTCAAAAATGCCAAATTTTAAAATATGAGAAGGATGGTCAGGAAAACGAATCTCGTCTCAATCAGAGACGAGGCTTGTTGTTTAGTGAAGATCAACCTCGAGAATGCAGGTCATCGAGCAGTAAAACTCGACAACAAACAGTGAAGCTCGTCATTGGAAACGAGGTTCGACATTCATCTTCGAAGGATGAGGTTCGTCAGTGAAGATAAAACTCATCGTTGGATTTGAAACTCGTCAGTGAAGATGAGGTTCGTTTAAGAGAAAGTCATCAAGGTTGCTATGCAGTTAGACTCAACTATCGAAGATGAAGTTTGTTACTGAAGACGAAGTTCGTCAGACGAAGTCAGCGAAGACAAAATTCGTCAGAAGAAGCTTGTTTACTGCAAAGTTTGCTTTGGAGGACGAACCTCGCTGTGTATCGAGGCTCGTCTTACTTGATGAACCCTGTTTCGATTGAAGACGAGGCTCGTCATCCGAAGACTTAGTCAGCCACGTGGGCTAATCTTCAGGAGTACGTTACGACGTGCGCTGATTTAGAGGAAGCAGTTACGCCCCTCTACCCGTGATCTTAACACGTCGGTTACGTGTTTAAACCTTATAAATAGCCATGGATGGCTACGGAGAAAATGGTTGGAGATTTTTGACTTGGACTTGAAGAAACATCAGAGATCAGAGTGTACGGATCCGGAGTTCAAACTTTGACTCCAGCCAGCTAACGAACATGAGAAGCTTTAGCAATCTTGTCCTAATCATCAACGGGAGGCAATCTCGAATCAATCATCGAGGGAAGCATCCTTTCGCTACCTAGAACCCACGTTAAACAAAGAGAGGCTAAATTAATCTTCTCTTCATCTTTAATCGAGAGAGAGTGTGAGTAATTGTAAGGGTTTTGTACCAAGTGATCGAACTCATTTCTTAAAACAAGAGAATCAATCCAACATCAATTTTTCGACCCTACAGCACCTTGCCCAATGATGCCAATGAAGCCAAGCGTCTACAAAGGAACTCACGTCGCTACCTCCTGATCGACGATCAGCTCTATCGGATGTCGTATTCTAGCAGCGACATAAGACCCTATCTTCAGTGTCTTCGGCTATTAGAAGCTAGCTATGTTCTCAGGGAGATCCATGAGGGTGCATGTGGGAATCATCCTAAGGCCAAAACCCTCGCGCAAAAAAGTTATCTACCAAGGGTACTACTGGCCCACCATCTTAGGTGAGTCCAGATGACTCGTCTCTCTATGCAAGAAGTGCCAGTTCTACTCATCCATTCTGCAAGCGACAACCACTAACTAACCCCCATCTTGAGTCCAATTCCTTTCGCTCAGTGGGGGTTGAATTCATTGGGTCCTCTCCCCATAGCTTCGGGACAGCGGAAGTTTCTAATTGTGGCGATCGACTACTTCATCAAATTGATAGAAGCTGAACCACTGGCCAAGATTAGTGAGAGTAACGTCACGAATTTTGTTTGGATTTTCATCATCTGCCATTTTGGTGCGCCCCTTTCCTTCGTGATAGATAATGGCACTCAATTCGACAGCGGATGCTTCCGAAGCTTTTGTGAAGAATACAACATCCGCGTCGGATTCTTCTCAGTCGCCCACCCCAAAACCAATGGACTGGCCGAAGCCGCCAACAAGTGTATCCTCCAAGCTTTGAAGAAGAATGTGGACGCGGTGGTTGGAAATTGGGTCGAGGAACTACCGGGTATTCTATGGTTTTATCGCACGATCCACAAGAATTCAACGGGAGAAACCCCCTTCAAGCTAGCCTATGGCGCCAAGGCGGTCACCCCAGCCCAGTCGAAGTCGGCATGCTAACCATCCGACTGCAACTCTCCAACGAGGACCGGAATTTTGAAGGGCTTCGGGTCGGCCTCGATCTCCTAGACGAAATTCAGGAGGGGGTGCTGCGGTCCCAAATCATCAATCAGCAGCGAATCACCCGGTATTACAACAGCAAAGTCTGACCCAGGAGATTCAACGTCAGCAACCTCGTCCTTCGCAAAGCTGCTTTCGACAAAAATACCAGGCGAGGCAAACTGGCTCCCAACTGGGAGGACCCCTACAGAGTTATTGAGGAGTTGTGAGCGGACACTTATAGGCTAAGAGCCCTAGATGGGAGCATCTTGCAACACCCGTGGAATATTGAACATCTCAAAAAATACTTACATTCCATATTAATGAAATGCTTTAAAATTTTGACTCTTGTGTCGCACTCCCGAAGTGTCAAATCTATGCAGGAATACTAAGCCCTTGGTGTCTTTTCAGGATAAACTCAAGGAACACCTGCCACGTGGTCGACTCCCCCCTTTACAGCTCAACCGTCATAACAGAGCAAAAAGACTTAGGCGTCCTCATTAAGACCTAGGCACCCAACCTCCGGGTTCTCATTTGCTGAAAAAACCTAAGCGTCCTCATTAAGACCTAGGCATCCAACCTCCTGGTTGTCATTTGCCGAAAAGACCTAAGTGTCCTCATTAAGTTCTGGGCATTCCAACCTCAAACAACCCGCAATCTAGCATGAAAATCGGGGCTGCAACAGTAAAAAAGAATGTGTTGTGACGTCAGCCACGTTAAATCTGAAAAGACTTTTCACTTCCCCCATTTAATGCCGTCTGCATCCAACCAAAGATGTTCTCATTTTACTCGACCCAGCCCATACCGACTCCAAGCGAAGTGGTCAACTGTTAGGGTGTTTTCAGCCGTCAAATTATGATATCTTTCCAACAATAGGCAAACATCCATCGTCACGCACCATTCAGTCAACTTGACACGTGTAGGAAAGAAGCAGCTCAACCCAATCCGAGAAGTTAGCGGCCCCTACTCAATCTCATCCCCATTACATCATTTGTGTGATTATTAACATCAACAATTGGTATATCTTCGCATAATTACTGTGCAGTGTATAAGCATCGAATATATCATTTATATTCGTATCTTTACATTCATGCTTGCCTTGATTGTGGTCATGTCATTAATTAATTTCTTTAACAATCTCGTTGCCATATATGATTATGTTTATACATGTACAGTATGTACTGACAATCTTGTGAATAAACATATGAAATATTTTTTCCAGGATTTATATTCTCATTTGGCCTTAGCAAAGTATACATAAAACAAACAAATGAATAAACCTATCATAAAGTGTGAAATTGAGTGCGGATTCCAAAATTAAAAAGAATTATATCCTAAACCGGCCCATCCAATCACTGGATCCAGCCGTTCCAAATGATTCGCCACGTCGCTGCCCACCCGTTGACGATACACGAGCCCATTAAAAACTCAAAAACCCCTTCGTCTTTTCTTGATCTCCTCCCTCTTCCTCTCAAAAAAAAACTAGGGTTAGGGTTAGGGTTTCTCAATGGATCCCAGCCCTCGCTCCCCCTCCCCTCTCACCACCGACGACCCATCCTCCACCTTCTCCTCCTCAACACGCTGCTGCTGCTTCTGCATCCCCCGCTCCTCCTCCCTCTGGCACCGCGTCAGCTCATTCAACGACCGAATCCGACCCGAATCCGCATCCGCAAGCGTCACCCGCCGCTGGTGGAGGGCCGGCGTTGGAGCCCTGATGAAGGCCCGCGAGTGGTCCGAGATCGTGGCGGGGCCCAAGTGGAAGACCTTCATCCGGCGGTTCAATCGGAACTCGCGGCATCACGGAGGCGGCGGGGGAAGCGGTAACGGGCGGAGATTCGGGTACGACCCGTTAAGCTACGCGCTGAATTTCGAGGGGGGGAATGGGGTGTCTAGTCCTGAGAGGGACTACCCGGATTTCTCGACCCGGTTCGTTGCGCCGCACGCATCCGCCAAGTCGTCGATGGATCTTGGCGGGGGTGATGCGCCCGTGTTGTTTGTTCCGCCGCCGCAGGCGGTGGCTGGGGCCGTTCATTAGCGTTTGGGATATTTTCCTATATTTTTTGGTAATTTGTTTTGTTTGTTTGGGTTGTTTTCGAAATGTGTATTTAAACAGCTGCCTTTATTGTAATTTTTTTTTTCGCTTGTCGTATAAACATATCATTTTATTTGTTACGTTCAGGGCAATAGAGTGAGTTAAAAGGTGTAAAGTTCTGGTTATTGTAATCGAAATAATATAGTTGGAACTTCAAAGCACCCGATGAATTTTCAGTTACATAATAAGTGAACTTCCCAGGATCCTTCGGACGCATGGCTAAGGGTCACCCTCTCATGCACGACCTCGAGTACAACCTCGGGTCCTTCGTTCGGTAAATTAAATTCTGGTGATGACGAAGGAGCAACCTCTTACGCACGACCTCGAGCACCAACCTCGGGTATTTCGGAATATTAAACTTCTGCGAGCGCGCTTTCCAGGAGAGTCGAATGTTAGACTAACTTATCAACCCTCTTATTTATTATTATTTTTAATAAATCAAGAGAGGACAATTGTGTAGTGGATTTAGTCTGTTAGACCCTTTCGTCTTAGATTATGCTATAAATGACATGAGATAATCACCATATGCAGCGATAGCTAGCGTTTCACAAGATGGATTGTGAAAAATCTTAGTTTCACACTCAGGTTCTAGAAGAGAAAGAGGGCAGGTTCTAGAAGAGAGAGAGGGCCCAATAAGGGAGGTAGCAGATACATCACTTTTTTGAGTACAGGGAGATGCATCAACGGATCAATTAATCAAGTACTGTAGCTCTTGGGAGATAACTTCTGAAGTCGCTTATCGCTCCACTATCAGGAGGGCAGAGAGAGAGAGAGAGTCCAATTTGGACTGCTGCTCATGGACATTGATTGCTCTATCTCTATTCTACTCCAGAATCTTTTTCTGAGAGGTCCAGAGTACCTTTTTCGGGGAGAGGCACGGAGGTCGTCGAATCCCGTCTGGAATAACTTCAACCGCTTCACGTCAGCGCCTCCAGTACAACTCTACAGGTCCTGCCACAGGCCAGGTAAACCCCCGGAGGTATGAGGGGCGTGGATCTCAATTTAAACTCCGGCATGCACCACATGTTGAGTAGAAGGGCACTCGAATCTCAGCAGACTAGGCAATCCCAGTGGGGTATTCCGGATTATTTGTGGCGTAAGCATTGAATAATATGTCTGAATTCACCACCACCACGACGGTAGTATGGATGAGAAACTAATGTAACACGGAAGGGCGTTGCATATTCTCGCATGTCAGTAATCAAAGCATGATGTTTTGAGAAACCTTTTGGTTGTTTTGACTTAACTGTATGGATATCCTTCACACTCGCAAATGTCACCATACCTTAGCTCTTTGCTATCTTAAATATGCTGATCATAATCCTCCTCCTATAACTTTCACCATCACAAGATGTAATCGTTATTTACTTGAACAATCAACATCCTCTCAAATACGTGCTTGTGACAATTACTTATCTAGCGATCTAACCATGAAATTATTTTCATAGCAATTATCATTCTTTAATAATAATTGCTATAATTAACAAAGCTCCAAGTAGTTGCAACAGACTTGAACTCATAGTCAGCAGAAATAGTTGGTGTAAAGCCATGAAATTCCAATTTAAGTTTGACTTAATTAGCTGTAGTAGATTCCCGAGTATGCATACAAGAAAAGCTCATGAGGTTGGTGGTATACAGATACCAGTTTCTTTATTATGTATATTCCTAAATTCTACTCTAATAAAGGTTTACTACCAGGCTGAGTCAACTTACTATATATATACTTGGCATTATATAGCACCACTAAACCTGATTAAAGAAGGAAAACATAACAGGAAAGTCACTTACATATTTACATCATCGAGCCCCCATCATCGACTTCTTGACTCGTACTAGCTTTTGAAGCTTTAATGCTCAGCAGAACATCACATACTGCCCATGGGAAGCTCAGAAACTTAATTCCAGAGCCGGAGTACTTTGGATGATAAGTTACATGATACCAAGCTGCTGCCATCCTTTTAAACTCATTCTCATTACAACTACTCCTGAACCATTCTTCAACCTCTTTATGAAGCCCATTTACTGCGATTAAAATCCGGTCCTTCATATCTTCATACTTTCTCTTATCATTCAAATAAGCCTGACGGCTCCTCATGTACCCTGTCAATATCTCATCCTCATACTTTATGTCGTAATATTTCATTAATGCACTCAGCCTTTCTGCATACCGACTATAAAATTCTTCTGCAGCTATAAGAAATTCTTCGAAGCCATCTACTTCAAGATCATAGTCATAAGGAATTTCTTCACAAATAATGTTTTGGCTGATGTTATGGGGATTGATGGCTGCTCTGTAGAGTTTGCCCAGGACTCCACTTGACTTGTAACTGGGCTTCTCTGCTCTTTCCATAAAGTCTGGAAACCTTTTGGGTCTTAGTCCACTTGGCATTTCAGCTGAGGCTCCTGTTTTGGCGTAGTCTACTGCCATTGAGTGAAGATTAGCAAGCTTAAGGCATTTAGTGCTCAGGGCTTTGTCTGGTTCATTGTCGGCATGGACCAAGTGGGCTGTTGAGATGGCACCCAGATTGTCATTTAGCATGTAGTCGATGAAGAACTTGTGAACTTCCTGCAGTCATATACATAATTAGCTAACAGACCTTTATTTGAAAAGATGCTATAAATGAACTCTAAAACAAAGTGTATAAAGCGAATATCTGGCTGAATTCTTAAAAGGTTAAC
>BQKN01065765.1:275391-293733 GCA_022839385.1 Asparagus kiusianus | reverse complement strand
CCCCCCCCCCCGCACCAAAAAAAACTAGGGTGTTCACATAACCCCTGAACTTTTTTTCATCTCACATAATTCCCCTGAACATTTGGATGTCTCACAAAACCCCTTGAACTTTCAACTTTTCTTACCGGATCCGCTAGCTGTATTTGACAAATAAATACAATGTCCTTCACAGAAAAAAATCCCCAATTTAGCCATTTGCTATTTGCAGGCAACGTACATTCCCTCCCCAAATTAAGGGGTTTCTCTCTCAAGGAAACGTTAGTGCCAATTACAAGTAGGGGTTTCCAGTGAGAAAACTTGAAAGTTGGTCTGCAAGACACCTCGAAGTTCCATTGGGTTTTTTTTTGTGGGTTTTTCTCTTTTTTTTTCTTTTTCCTTTTTTTTTTTTTTTTTGGGTTGGGGGGGGGGGGGGGGGGGGGGGGGGGGGGGGGGGTTACAAAGTTTAAGGGAGTTATGTGTAAAACCAACCCCCTGTAACCCTTCTTAAAACAAAGCAGAAATTTAGGAGTACCTTCACTCAGCTCAGAGCGTATAATGATAAGAATTAGAGTGATCTTGATAAGAAATATAATTAAAGAAAGCTCACTCTTTATTATGAATTACTTGCAACTTAAAATTGGATTCTTTGAACAAACCTCTAGTGAAACTTTGTGATCCATTAGGCGTGGCCTTCTAGAAATGTAATCCATCGGTGCTACAGTCTTTGATGGGATAAGTCTTTCATCCCAGGATATGGAAAACAAATCTCCATCTAAATCTCCCCCCGAGCATTCATTCGGATGAGGCCTGCATAATATGATTTAAACTGCTAATTAGATCATATAGTTATGATGTCCATAAAATTATTTCAGCACAGCTAGACCATGCGTGTAATGAAGCCTTCAAAAGTGTTGCTTCAAAGATAAGTGTTGACATTATATTTTCATTAAGCTAGCAACATATTTCTGAGGACATTGGAAGCCACCGTGGGACATTCAACCTCAGACACACTTTCTGGTGGACAAGCCCACCAATATTGAGGTGATTTGAAATGGTGAAATGTGTCCATGCAAGCAACACCATGGAACATGTCTTGATGTGTTCCTATTATGGTATTATCTTCAACTGCTAATAGGTAATCACTGCAACTTACCATTTTCATTCAAAGTATAAAAAACTGCAATGATTATTAAAGAATACTCAGATATTTGTCTTTACTCAAAAATTTTCAAAAAATTTGAATAAATACAATTAGCCAGAGAAAAATTTTCTATGGAGATATTATCATCAATCTGGGATATCGGTTTCAAATTTGGGTTTCAAATAGGATGACAAGTTCAAGTTCCTAAATGACATAAATCATCACAAAAGAGTTTAGATCTGAGGATTTTTTATTTAACTGAACGACAAGCCTTCTGACTATTTGTAAACAAAGTTAAACTAATTAAAAAATAAATAAATTAATGGATCTAGGCATATAATTGCCATCAATTTTAGTCTGCTCTAAGTGACGGACTATCTAAAACCACGACAGAACCTTGTTTTGCTAAATTCTAGTTCTACTTTTCTGTGAAAATGTTTCCTAATTATAAAGAACCATATATCAGATTGCTAGTCCATAATTCTAGCTTCTTCTGAAAATGTTTCCTGATCATCAAAAATCATAACGGATTGCTGAATTCTGATTCTCGCTTTCCGTAAAAGTGTTTCCCAATTTCATGCATTCATGTAAAGTTCCAAATCCAGCAACCATTTAAATATGTAAGTTGATTAGGAAAAATGTTTCCCAATTTCATGCATTTAAGTATGATTTGATGTATCCATAATACAATTAGTGAAGATTATACAGAAGGATACTTTACCCAGATGTCTAGAACATTTAAATATGTAAATATTAGTTCCAGTATCTTATCTTAGGAATCCAAAAGCAGAACAATTCCCAATTGATTTCCTAATTAGCTTTGCAACGCTTACAAGAAAAGACATATCAATTGAACAGTAATGAATACATATTAGCACTAGAAACAGAACAGATGGCATGATGCATTAATAAGTAGATAAATTGTGCACCATTCATTTCCAGGCTTGTTAATTAATGCTAGGATCCAGACCCTACTTGCCCCCTTGACTATTAAATTTGTCCCTACTTGCCTCTGAACTATTTTTAGTCCTCACATGCTGCCTAAACTATTGAATTCGTCTTTTGCTTACACTGTACTATTTTCCGGTTCAACCTCGTCCACTAAACAATTAAATTCGTCCCAGCTTACCCCTTATCACTTTCAGTACTTAGTTACCACTTTTTCGTTTCATTTTGTGTGTTTTAAATGGATTTATAAGAGAAAGTGTCAGTTCAAGGGTCAAGGTGAGACTGAAAATCGTTCAAGGGGGTAAGAAGGAATGATATTAGTTGTTTAGGGGGCAAACGGATACCAAAAATAGTTTAAGGAGTATGTGGAGGGACAAATTTGATAGTTTAGGGGGCAAGTAGCGACCGAAGCCTTAATGTTAAACATTATCCTCGCACATGCTTTCTAATTCATGCACACTTAATTATTCAAGTAGATATTTATTTTCAGTAAATATGCAACACCCTTTAACCACTAGTAAGAAACTATGTAGCATCAACTTACCTCTGTCCTTTCTGAGGGAAGACAAGGCAATCAACCCAACCCATATTGTCCAACTTGGGGTCATAAACAGCCTCTACTACTCTAATGTCCCCAGGGTGGAGACAGGGATTTTTTGTAATCACAACCTTCCCAACTACTACTGCTGTTGACCTGTCCACTTTTGTAAAGAAAGCTTGATCGGGATTTTGAAGCTCTTCGTCCGTCATTGACACTTTCAAGAACACTTGGCCATACTCTAGTGTGCCTAATTCATCTAAACACCCGATTAGAACACGGGCTCTTGGAACAAATATCCGACATCTACTTCTTATATCAGATAACTGATATTCCCTATAAGCTTTAAGCAGCGCCAGAAGATAAGGCTCTGAATCTGGTGCATAACCATGCATTAACATCTTTAGAGCTGTTTTGATTGCAGAGCCTTTCATTCTACCTAGAACTCTCAAAGCAGCCTCTTTACTTGTTAGCATGTTATCTAGAAGACGCATCTGCTCATGTTGCAGCAATTCAAATATTTCATCATCTACTCCTAATGTAGATAGGAGAATCACGATTTCACGATTCAAATAACATGGCTGGGACTCACTGCACTTTGTCACGTTGAGCATAGTGTTGTTTGATTTAAACTTTAACATACTTGGCCTCAGAGAAAGCTTGCAGAAAGAAGTGCGATCAATGGTTATAACCCCTTTATACCCGCCATATCTAATTTGAAATGCTGATGGAGTATTAATAAGTCCCAACTTTTTTGCAACTTGCTTGGCAAATGGTACAGATATTTTTCCTATACCATCTGAAAAGCAATACTTGACGCCATCAGTGTTAGTTTCAATGTCTGGAATAACTTTGACTTCACGGGATGGGACATTGAATGTCGGAGTAGATGAGCTGAATAGTTGACCCATTCTCGCTGCACACTTAGAAACACTATAGATTTCGTTGAACTGACCCATCCATTCTCTAATGGAGCTGGCAGTCACAAAGTCATTAGAAGCAAACATCCAAATAGAACTATCACGAAGTTGGCTCGCAGAAAATGCCAAAAATTCAAACTTCTTTGAACCAATGGATATTCCATCCCTGAGAACAGATAGTATGCGATTGTAAATTCCAGTTCTATAGGGTTTTGAAAATATATCTTTGCCAATCCTCGTCGATATTGCTTGAGAAGGAAGCTTGCAGCGATCTTCATCAACAAAAGTAACTCTAAGGAAGTCAGAAGCATATGCAGAAAAATGCTTTACTACATAATTGCTTGTTTCTAACTCGGGGCCCAAAAAGTAAACTTTTGAAGGAGTTATAAGAACTCTACGACAGCTCATTAACTTTTCTTGTCTATTTCCGTCAGATGACAAACTCTGCTGCTTTCCAAAGCGAGAGAGATGATTTTGAATGAAATATATGGGCTTGTGGCATGTTGAATTCAACTTATGCATCATCATAAGGATCTTTATCGCGGTATCTGAAGATAGTTGACTGAGAACACTAAACAGATTCGAGTTAACATGTGCAGAGGAGATCTTTTGCAAGTGAACCAGTGAATTGAGTTGAAAAAGGACCTCATACGACACTGTACAATCACCTGGACAGCTTAAAATAGGAACTAGTTTTGATGACGAACAGAACTCTTCCCCTGGCATGAGCATTAGGTTACCCAATTCTCCAAAAAATGGTAGACTCTTGATAATTTTTGAAGATGATAACCCATTTGCAAGCTCCAAACAAAGATAATAAGACCTCCCGATGACACTTGTTGCTGAGAAATCAGGTGCACGAACCCAAAGAAACTCAACATCTTCTTTACAAAAATGGTAGCGAGCACTATTGAATTTTGTATTCAAAGAAGGCCCACAAATCCTGTGATATATTTTTGGTGCATACTGGAGCTGAAAATCACAGGGATAGTTTAGCTATCAGTACATATGACTAATTAGGTAAAAAGTAAACGTCAAAGAAAGAAACAAGAGTAAGAGAAAATAAAGAAACAATTGAGTAGTATATAACTTGTAGCATTCTGCAGGGGCCCAATCATAAACAAAACCTCGGTGGAATTACATAAAGCGTCAGGAAATTACTTTTGAGTGTCCATCACTTGTATTTGAATAAAACCAAATGCAACATTGTGAGGCGTTATAAGATTTTTTTTGTTATCAGAAAAATCAACAGTAACTCTTTTAACTATTGGAACCAAAAGTAAAGACACAAAGTATGATGTTGCCGGAGTCATTTGTAGACCGTGGATACCTCGTGGCCTTCCTAAAGGCAACTAAAGTGTAGGATTTTCCTGAACAGAACTCATCACAAATTTAACAAAAATCAGCAACAATCATCCTATTCACAGGATCAAGCTGATGTCTTTCCAACATGCACAGCATCAAACCTCCAGAAAAAACTACACAAAGATCAAATCTTTAGCTAATCAAACCGAAGAAAACCAAGTCAAAATTTCACCTGCAAAAGAACAGCATTGTGCTCCATCCCGTTCCCAATCCGACACGCAAAGCTATTGACAACATCCCCAAACGGAACCTCAAGCTTATAAACCTCCCCTCCATCCTCCAAAGAAATCGCCATCATCATCCCTCCCCTAAAATCCACAACCTCAACCCTAACCCCTCTCCACTCCCCCAAAACCTCCATCGATCTCTCATCCCTCACATTCCCAAACCTAATCACCACATCATCGAACCGACGGTCGCCGGTGCCTCTCGGGACGATGTCGGCGTGGGATTCGGCGATCGAGAGAGGGGATCGCTGGAAGAGGAGGGGGTTGGTGTTGGAGAAAGCTATGGCTTTTTGGGCGGAGGAGATGGAGTCGAACTGGACGCGGCCGAAGCCTAGGGATTTCCAGTTGGTGTGGACGGAGGAGATCTTGCAGGCGAAGACGGGGCCGATGGCGGAGGAGAAGAAGGCGACCAGCTCGTCGGCGGTGGCGGAGCGGGGGATGTTGTTGACATTGATGGTGGCGCGTTGGGGTTTGGGGGTGGAATCGTCGTCGTCCATATCGAGGGGGCGTTGAGTTGGGGAAGCGGAATCAATGTGGGGTTTTGTGGGGGGTTTAATGTTGGGTTAACTGCATATTAAGTCCTTAAAATACCTGTGTTTGCTCATTAGTCCCTCAAATGGTCATTTTTTAAATATGATTGTCGTCCATCTGTTAGAATTCCTAATAAGTTTCTGTTATGACATAAAATGACATAAGTGTTAATCCTCTACCAGGAGTCGACTCTTGTCCCAAATTGGCTACGCATCACCTCGACTCAACCCTAGGCAGGTCGAGTCTAATAACGTCTTCACTTGACCCTTACCAGAAAGGTCGAGTCTAAAGGTGTCCTCCCTTGAGCCCCTCAGTTCAGGACGATCTCATGCCTCTTCGTTTGGCAAGGCCAGGTCGAGAACCTCCCAATCCGAGATTGCCGAGTCAAAAGGCGTCCTTTGTTGGTCCACTCGCAAAGTCGAGTCCAGAGGCGGTGTGCCTTCGAACTGCCCGCAAACAGCCAGTCACTGTCATAGTGGATGCATGGTTAGAATCACCATTGTTTTAACCCTAAAAGTCTTTATAACTCATCAGAATTCATCAGCATCATGCTTCCCTAGTCACAATCACATTAAACGCATATGTAACTCACCCATCTGCAGTCGATATCTAAAAAATAGCTGCTGACTCAGCTACCTTCTTGGACTCGACCAAAGTTACATCAACACCCCCATCAACTGGGTATGAAGTAGGCACCCTACCTACTGACCACAGTTATGCAATGTCTTCACACTTAGAGAGAATTATATCAGTTCCCTAATCTCTTCAAATCGTAACTAACTTGATCGTCAAAAGAATCATCGGAAAACCCAACTTTGGCTCTTTAACGTGTTGTAGTTTCACAGGACGCTCTTCCTATTGAGTGATCGGCCATCAAAGGAGGTCAAGGAACGGTAAGCTCTCAAGATCAGCCCTAATCCCCAGTTGGGAACTCATGCATCAAAAGTTCTCCTAACTCTAGTTGGGTTAACCCTTAATCCAATATATAGAATTACCTAATTGCCGTACGAAAAGTTCATTTCCGCTGTACGAAGGGGGCAGTAAAAAAATATCTCTGGATGGGGTTTGTGAAAGTTCGTAACCACTGAAAAAGAAAAGAGTTGGTGGGCTTGAGTTTTATTTTGAGTGGGTTGTGGGTATGACCTGTTATAAAACTGGTTAGTGAGGTTTTAAAATGATAGGGTGAATTATAGGGGTATACTGAAAAACCATCAATTTCCATTAATTTTAATAGAATTTCACCCTGATAAGTAACATTACCTAACAAGAGGGAAGAATTTGTAATAGCAATAAAGATTCGAGAGACTAATGAGCAAATACTAAAATGTAAGAAACTAATTTGCAATAAAGGGTGATTTGAGAGACTTACATTTAACCCTTCAATGGTATGACTTGGACTGAATGAAGAAGAAAGATTTATGTTTTCCTTTTGACTCATCTTCACTTTGGTACAGACGAAGCTTACCCACATTTCCACTTAGGTATCGTTTGGCAAAGGGTTAAATAAGGGGTTAAGGAGACATAACCTCTTCTTAACCCGTCAAACAAAAAAAATCTATACAAAGGTTAAAGTGAGTTAACCCTCCATAATTTGGCAAACATAAAAAATATAGAAGGGTTAAGCTAACCCCTTTAGAAGGATTAAAATGAGTTAACCCCTCAAAATAAGGGATTTACTAATACTCCTATTTAGAAGGATTAAGAGTTAACTCTTCTAATTATAAAGAAAATAGTCAAAATCATTGTTATTCCCAAACACTAAAACTGATCACAATGACTAAAATAAAACTTATATAACGGGTTAATAATTTAGTCCTTCGGATTATCGAATGGGCTAACTATGTTAATCCTTCTCCTTAATCCTTCTTCATGAACCCTTTGCCAAACGAAGCCTTAAAGAATAGCAAACCTATTTCCTATAATAATTGTTTTGAGGTTGTTTGGTTAGGTTAAAAAAGAAGGAAATTGTAGAATAGGAGATGAGATGAGATGAGTTGTCACCTTATTATTGGATGATGTGAGTGATTTTTTAAAAAAACTTATTTTGAGGTTGTTTGGTTGATTAAAAAAATAAGGAAATGAATTAGAGGTATATTATTAGATGATGTTTTGGGGTTGTTTGTGTTTGGTTCATTTTTAAAAATAAGAAAATAGATGAGATGAGATGAGTTGGAGGTAGGGCTGAGCATGGTTCGGTTCAAACCAAAAAAAACGACCGAACCGACCCGAACCGATCTGAAAAAATCGGTTTTATGAGTGGGGTGGTTCGGGTCGGTTTGAAAACTTTTCAACCCTCGGTTTGAAAACTTTTCAACCCGAACCGACCCGAACCGACCTAATATAGTGCAATACTACCCATTCTGATCTCAAACCCTACTCGACCTGTCCCAAAAGAGTCAAAGACTCAAACCCTAAACCCATTTTCTGAATCATTATGGGTTGAAAACAATATCATTATATCAGTGCTTAATGCTTCATAATCTCCTACTTTGTTGATATCTTTTTTTTCTTTAACACAGTTTGTTGTTTGATAAGAAGTTTGATGAAGTTAGAACCAAACAAACCGAACCGAACTGCATCAGTTCGGTTCAGTTTTGATTTATAAGCGGTTCGGTTCGGTTGTTCAAAATTTAGTAAAAACCGAACCGAATCGACCGTTGCACACCCCTAGTTGGAGGTATATTATTGGATGATGTGATACATACTTAAGGAAATCAATTTCTTTTTTTTTTTTGAGGAAATGGATGGAAAGGAAGGTTTAATGAGATGAGATGAGTTGTCACAATATTATTGGATGATGTGTGTGATTTTTAAAAATAGGATAAGATGAGATGTGATGAGTTGGATGATGTGACACATTTCTTGTGTTTGGTTTATTTTTAAAGGTAAGAAAAGAGATGAAATGAGATGAGTTGGAGGATAAAAATAATATTTTATTGGATGTTGTGGGTGAGTTTTAAGGATGGAAATGGATAAAAATATTATTTTATTGATTTCCTTGTACCGATTTTCTTTTTTTGGTTTTTAGGAAACCAACCAAACATAGTTTTTTTAACACATTGAAATCCTGATATTTCAATTCGATATCTCTTTGTTAGGTACTCCAACGTCAATTTCATTTCATTTTAATATCTATGTAGGGATCTTATTACATTGTAAAACCCCGAAACCTTTTTATAATAAAATACGTGAATTAATAGTAATAAATATTTTCTTTTGTGATAAATAATCATATGTATATATGATTTATATGTTTTTCTGGATTTGAGAACCCATCAAGTGTTTATATGTGAGAGGAATCGAGTTAAAAATCCCAGACTGTGATTTTCCCTCCCAGCAGGCAAATTTGGGAGACGCGGTCGACCGCGGCGGTCGACCGTGGCGGTCGACCGCGGCGGTCGACCGATCAGCGGTCAGAGTGATTTCCAGGTTCGGGTCCAAACGGGTTCGGGTCGGGTTTGTGGGTTGGTATATATGCTTTTATACCCGAGAGAGAGCCCTTTGGATTTGATATCAGTAACCCTAGCCCCCCTTCTTCTCCCTAAAACCCTAGATTTTCACTTTTGGTGATTTTGGAGGATTTGCAAAGGATTTTCAGCGGGATTTTGGGATTTCAGCGAAGAGGATCTACCTCCTGCAGATCTAGGGCTTTTGTCAGCACCTGAAGCGAGTAACTTCTCGCCCAACCCCCACCCCTTTTTGTTTTCATGTCAAGAATTGAGTTTTATTGGTTTTCATTGAGCCAAATTCGTATTTTTGAATAGCTAATAGATCTTTATGGCATAAAGTATGGAATTAGGGTATTATTTTATTTTTTTAAAACTCACCAATGATTTTTGTTAACAGATCTAGATCTGAAAATATCTAAAAAGGAGTAAAAACCTTGTTGTTATTGTTAACGATGAGTAGATCATGTTTATATATATATGGGATCTTGGTGACAAAGTTTTAAAGGTTTATATTCGCGATTTTACTGCTTCATGACAATTCCATAAGTTGGGTTTTTGTTTAAAAAAATTTTGTTTCAGGTTTCGAGCTGACAGAAACCCAGATTTGGGTTTCTGTCCGCTTGGCGGTCGACCGGAGCAGTCGACCGCTGAGCTCGTTTTAGGGCTGCGGTCGACCGCAACGTCATTCCGATCGACCGCGACGTTCTGTCGGTCGACCGTGAAGCCGCAGCGGTCGACCGCCAGTCACGTATCAGAGTGCGGTCGACCGGTGCGGTCGACCGCCGAACTGTCTGTTGCCAATTTCATGTTTTGTGTATTTTGAGTATTTTTACTCATGTTCGAGGGTTTGCCTGGATTATCTGACATGGGTTATTAGTCCCACTATGTGTCCATGCATGATAGATGACCTGAGGGTATAAATTTGGGACTTATATACTGATTTGAGTGTGGGATTGATAAAGTAGATTTCACTACATGTATCATAGCGATCTTTTTACTATTTCCATAGTCCTCGTGTTGGACTATAATCCATAGAAGTCCTCGTGTTGGACTATAATCCCTCGCAGTCCTCGTGTTGGACAATTGCCACTTATTCCATGAGTTTGGAAAACTACAATATATTGTTCCTGTTTCGGACATAGTTCTTAACCCTGCATGTGACTTTTATACAGCAGTTTCACGATATGATAATTATGTAGATTTTGGTATAACACTTATGTAGATTTTGACATGATATTCATGTTGGCTATGTCACAGCACTGTAATTTTGCCCTGGTGTTTGTTGTATTTCTTCTATTATTGTTACTGTACTAGAACCTTGGGTTTGGTATTTAGGAGTTTATAAATTTGAGATATAAGATATATACATGAGGGTTTCCTTGTTTGGATTATTTCGCTCGACGTACCTATTCTTGTGTTGTAAATTTCTAAATACTAAAACCCTCTTTAGAAAGATCGAGGATTTTATATCTATTAAATATTTACTGTATTTTCATATACAACGAGCCCCTTTCCCTTGGGGTTGGTTATGATGTTACTCGCTAGTGCTTTGACGCTCGTTGTCCCTCCCCCTTTCAGGTAACGAGCCAGGAGCCCGGAGAGTCGCAGGTTGATGGCGACACACCCTAGTGTTAGCTGTTTAGTTATACTTATGTTGGAGCTCCACTATAGATTATGTAGACAGTTGAGAGCGTTGTTCTAGAAGTTGTAAAGGCGGTGTGCCTTATTTTCCTTTCTGTCGGATACTTGTATTTGAGACTTGTTGAATACTCCAGTTTATTTATTCAGACATGGGCTATGTATATTTTTTTTTTCCATTTGTTGGATGATGAGACATCTATTTGACCATTATTATTTCATCAGTCCTTCGTGTATTATCTTTTACTTGCTTTTATACCTACACCTGTTATTGACTCTACTAGATAGATGTTAACTGTGATGGTGAAACATGTTGTTGCATGGTGTGGTGCATGGCAGGTTTGACATTCTTGGTTTCACCTTGGACTGCAGCCTTGTGTGAACCCAGGGGCATCACAGTTGGTATCCGAGCTCTAGTTCCAGTATCCTTACTCCTTAGGATCATCCTGTGTCAAGTCGTGGAGCTAGGATAGAGTTTCGTAGGATTCATGTATAGAGTCCGTAAGGATTTCCTAGTATGAGTGAGGACGATATATGCGTATATCTCAAAAATTTTAAAAATTTTTTTTATGACAACTATTTTTTTGAATAAGTTTAAAGTAATTGTGCAAATATTATATGTCGTGAAAATTGTATTGTGATACGTAGGGGTGGTAAATGATCGAATCGAATCGAATACTAAGGTGTTCATATTTGTATTTGTTTAAAATTATCGAATTCGAATGCAGACTCTATTATTCATATATCTAGTTTTTCGAATTCGAACTCGAATACTTGGTATTTGATAAATATTCATGAATATTCACGAATACTTATCGAATATCAAAGTATATTTATTTCGCTAAAGAGTTTAATTTTCAAATAGTATTAAAATTTATAAATAAAAATTACTTCTTTATAATATATGATGTATATGTATTTAAATCAAAATTTTAATTAGAAAACAGATTTAAGATTATTTAAGTCTTAAAATCTATATATAAAACTTAAGTAGAAATGGTAAGTGGGTTAAAAATATGACATTATATGTGTAATAATACAAATAATAAGTTGTGATCAAATTTTAAACGAATATTTAATAGACAAACGAATCGAATATACATCTGGTTAAATTCTATTCGTTAATAAACTCAAATACTAAAAAATATTTGTTTAGTGATAAATGAACTATCGAATCGAATATGACCGAATAGTTATTCGAACAATTATCAAACCATTTATTAATTATTTGGTTCATTTCCACCCCTAGTGATACGCTATTTATAAAAGTCTACCTTGACTCATGAAATTTTATTTTTCTTACCATCAGGAGAGAGATGGCAGGACGTGGTAGACCTCGTACCAGGAGAGCTAGCCAGGCAGAGTCCCAGCAGCCAGCTCAGTCCGAGCCTCAGCAGGCTCCACCCGAGCCGCAGCAGGCTCCTCAGTATTTGGTGGACCTTATGGCCCCTCTTATTGCTCGGATGACAGCTATTGAGGAGTTGGTGACGACTCATATAGCACCACCGACACCGCCAACACCACCACCGGTAGCTCAGCAGCAGGGGATACCTGCCGTTCCTGTCAGAGAGAGACCCCCAGAGGTCACGCCTGCAGCCATCCCTCTAGCAGTCCCAGATAGAGCTACAGAGCAGGAGACTTGGCTCTGTATGGTAGACATGTACCAGAAGATGAGAGCACCGGAGTTCTAGGGGTCACCAGACCCTCTTGCAGCCCATAAGTGAAAGGAGGATGTGAGCAATATCCTCGATATACTCGGTGTAGATTCAGTTCAGAAGCAGAGACTGACATCCTACAGCCTGAAGGGAGATGCTAGGAGGTGGTACCGACTCCAGTTTACTCCAGAGCAGAGGCTGACCCTCACATGGGAGGACTTCATATACTTCTTTGATGGACAGTATATTTCTTCTGCAGCACGGACTGGGAAGGAGCTTGAGTTGTCCCGATTGACTTAAGGGGACCTGTCAGTGGCTGATTTTGAGAGCCGGTTTATGGAGCTGTTACATTTCACAGGCATGTGGCAGACGGGAGAGCGTCAGGCTCAGATGTTCTTAGCTGGGCTTCGCCCTAATCTCCGACGGTACCTCGTGTCGAGGAGATTTTATTCAGTTAGGGAGGTAGCGGAGGCTGCCACTTCTCAGGAGATTGAGACCACTATGTTCTAGAAGGATAAGGAAGGGAAGGCCAAGACAGGACAGAGTGGGGATAATAACAAGAACAAGAGACCTTTTTCTGGACAGCAGCAGCAGCACCATCAGGGCCCTTATAAAAGGGGACCCCAGTAGGATCAGAGAGCGCATCAGCAGCGCAAGTTCCAAGGATCCTGTTTTAACTGTCACAAGGTCGGGCATAAGGCATCGGAGTGCCGTAACGCACCAGCAGGAGCCCAGCAGGGTAAAGGTCCGAACCAGCAGCAGCAGCAGCGCCAGCAGGGCAGAGGTTAGGGCCAACAGAATAGGCTTGATGCACCGCCAGCAGCTCAGAGGACTGAGGGGCAGATTAGAGCAGTTCAGGAGATCCCTCAGGGGCAGATTGTTCCATATTCTCCATCTCCAGTAGCAGAGCAGTCTTCAGGCACAGGCAGGGTATATGCAGTGGTTCCTCGTGATCATGGCGCCAGCGGAGCTGTAGTGGAGGGTACGTTCTTTGTGAACTCTCTTCCCACCCGTATTCTTTTCAATTCGGGAGCTTCGCATTCATTCATCTCGCATACATTTACGACTAGACTCCAGCTCGTAGCTCAGCCTCTAGACACCCCTCTATCTGTTTCCACCCCTTTAGATGAGGTATCGCTTCTGGAGAGCGTTTGTAGGAGGTGTACCGTCAGTCTA
Source organism: Asparagus kiusianus (assembly GCA_022839385.1). Classification (NCBI taxonomy): domain Eukaryota; kingdom Viridiplantae; phylum Streptophyta; class Magnoliopsida; order Asparagales; family Asparagaceae; genus Asparagus; species Asparagus kiusianus. The sequence continues at coordinate 280,166 of BQKN01065765.1, read as the reverse complement.
GACGAGTCGGAGTTCATAGTGGATTTGATAGTGTTGCATATGTCCGAGTTCGATGTCATCCTTGGTATGGATTGGTTGTCTTCCTACCATATTAGCATTGACTGCTTTGCGAAGACAGTCAAGTTGCGAGCGTCCGATGGGTCCGTGATGATTGTAGCTACCTCTTAGGGCAACCGATTTGCGGAGTCATTTCTGGCGTACATCGAGGAGGTGATGCGATGGGATTAGGGAGCCGAGTTATTGGAGACTAGAGTTGTCTCAGATTATCAGGATGTCTCTCAGGATATACCTGGGTTACCTCCTGTGAGAGAGGTCGAGTTCTGTATTGAGTTGCAGCCAGGCATAGCCCCGATATCCCGCGCACCCTATCGCATGGCACCAGCTGAGATGAGGGAGCTTCAGACCCAGTTGGACGAGTTGTTAGCTCAGGGTTTTATTCGCCGGAGTCATTCTCCGTGGGGCGCGCCGGTCCTCTTCGTGAAGAAGAAGGATAGTAGTATGAGGTTATGCATAGATTATAGAGAGTTGAACAAGGTCACTATCCGGAATAGGTACCCACTACCTAGGATTGATGACTTGTTTGACCAGTTACAGGGAGCGCAGTATTTCTCGAAGATTGATCTTCGTTCTGGCTATCATCAGTTACGGGTTCGGGAGATGGATGTTCCCAAGACCGCCTTTCTTACTCGATATGGATCCTTCGAGTTCTTGGTCATGCCATTTGGGTTGACCAATGCACCCACGGTATTCATGGATTTGATAAATCGGGTTTTCCATCCTTTCTTAGATCAGTTTGTGATCGTCTTTATCGATGATATACTCATTTACTCGAGATCGGAGGCAGATCATGAGGAGCATCTACGGATAGCGTTGAGGACCCTTCAGGAGCACCAGTTGTATGCTAAGTTTAGCAAGTGTGAGTTTTAGCTTTCAGAAGTCAGATTTCTTGGCCATGTTATCAGCCGAGAGGGTATAGTAGTGGATCCGGCTAAGGTCATGGCAGTTCTTGATTGGGAGCCACCGAAGACGGTGTAAGAGATTCACAGCTTTTTGGGTTTAGCTGGATATTACAGGAAGTTCATTCAGGACTTCTCGAAGATTGCGACACCGATTACACGCCTTACGAAGAAGGGTGTACAGTTCATATGGAGCATGGAGTGCCAGAAGGCTTTTGATATTTTGAAGGCTAAATTGACTACAGCGCCAGTTCTGACTATTCCGAGCAGCGACAGGACATTCGTTGTGTACACAGATGCATTATTGGCTGGCTTAGGAGGCGTACTGATGCAGACTCAGAGGGTAGTAGCCTATATCTCACGGTAGTTGAGGGTGCATGAGCAGAACTACCCCACTCATGACTTGGAGTTAGCAGCAGTGGTGTTTGCACTGAAGTCATGGAGGCACTATTTGTATGGAGTGCAGTTTGAGCTATTCACAGACCATCAGAGTCTGAAGTATCTCTTTTCTCAGAAGGAACTCAATCAGAGGCAAAGGAGGTGGATTGAGTTTATCAAGGACTACGAGTTCGCGATTCAGTATCATCCAGGGAAGGCGAACGTCGTAGCAGATGCTTTGAGTAGGAAGCGTCGACATCGGGTTGCGGCTTTGAGGTGTTCATTATACAGAGATCTTATCACTCTTAGCCAGTTTGATTTTAGACCCGAGATTGGAGGAACCAATACATTCTTAGGGGCTATGTTAGTGCAGCCATCTTAGAGTGACAGGGTTGTCAGAGCACAGTTGGAAGACTCTTGGATTCAAACCCGTAAGGAGGAGATTTCCAAAGAACCTAAGGCGGACTGGACCATTGGAGCAGATGGAGGATTGCGGATGAAGGGTAGATTGGTTATGCCATCCAGTGCAGAGCTGAAGAGAGAGTTATTTGATGAGGCGTACCGTACTTGGTACACAGTACATCCAGGGACTACCAAGATGTACAAGGACCTAAAGAGGCGTTTCTGGTGGAGTGGTATGCGGAGAGAGATTGCAGGCTATGTGACTAGATGTTTTACCTGTCAGCAGGTGAAGGCAGAGCATCAGAGACCGGCAGGAACGCTTCAGCCTTTACCCATCCCAGAGTGGAAGTGGGCAACATTTCTATGGATTTTATTGTGGGGTTGCCGAAGTCGAAGAAGGGGAATGATTCTGTGTGGGTGATAGTGGACCGATTGACGAAGTCAGCACATTTCATTCCGGTGAGGACCAATTATACAGCTGAGACTTATGCGAGGATCTTCATTCGGGAGATAGTTCGACTTCACGGAGTATCGGACACGATTGTGTCGGATCGAGGATCGGTTTTCACTTCACATTTTTAGAGGAGTTTCCAGGACTCATTCGGCAGCACACTATCTTATAGCAGTGTATTCCACGCCCAGACGGATGGCCAGACGGAGAGAGTGAATTAGGTGTTGGAGGACATGTTGTGAGCATGTGTCATTGACTTCCAAGACAGTTAGGAGGATCATATTCCACTGGTAGAGTTCGCTTATAACAATAGTTATCAAGCGACGATCGGTATGGCCCCGTATGAAGCATTGTATGGGAGACCTTGTAGATCATCGATATGTTGGGCCGAGCCGGAGGACAGCTTGATGCTTGGGCCAGAGCTAGTGAGGCAGGCTACTGAGAAGGTAGCTTTGATCAGGGAGCAGATCCTAGCCACTCAGAGTCAGCAGAAGAGCTATGCAGATAAGAGGCGGAGACCCCTAGAGTTTCAGATTAGAGATTTCGTTATGCTTAAGGTATCGCCTATAAAAGGCGTGCAGCGATTCGGGAGGTGAGGGAAGCTTGCACCAAGATATATTGGGTCTTTTCAGATTTTAGAGCGCATTGGAGCTATGTCATACAGACTAGATCTTCCAGCATCTATGTCTAGTATACACAACGTGTTCCATATTTCTATGCTTAAGAAGCACTTGCATGATGATGAGCAGCAACGAGTATTGGATGCACCGGAGATCGAGCTTCAGGATGACTTGTCCGCTATTGAGATTCCGATTTGTATACTTGCCAGGGAGGACAAGAAACTCAGGAACAAGGTAATTCCCTTGGTGAAGGTTCAGTGGAACCGAGGAGGCATTGAGGAGATTTCTTGGGAGCGCGAAGAGGACATACGTCGTGACTACCCACACTTGGTGGAGCAGGTAAATAAATTCTTATTGTGTTCCATGTCTTAACTTATGTGTATATCTTTGGTTATGTTTGCATTTAACGCTAGAATGAGAATACTTTCGCTTAATTTTTAATCTTTTGGAACACATGGTATATGTATGGGGGGTTCCTTGTTTGGATTTTTCGCCCGATGTACTAGTTCCACTAGATTAGGAGTTGAGCGAGAATATTATCATTTTATATCATTAAGTGTAAATATCTCTATAAGATTATCTAAGAGTTCATATTTTCAAGGTTCGTATGATTTCCGAATTTCGAGGACGAAATTCTTTTAAGGGGGGAAGAATGTAAAACTCCGAAACCTTTTTATAATAAAATACGTGAATTAATAGTAATAAATATTTTCTTTTGTGATAAATAATCATATGTATATATGATTTATATGTTTTTCTGGATTTGAGAACCCATCAAGTGTTTATATGTGAGAGGAATCGAGTTAAAAATCCCAGACTGTGATTTTCCCTCCCAGCAAGCAGATTTGGGAGACGCGGTCGACCGCGGCGGTCGACCGTGGCGATCGACCGCACCGGTCGACCGATCAGCGGTCAGAGTGATTTCCAGGTTCGGGTCCAAACGGGTTCGGGTCCAAACAGGTTCGGGTCGGGTTTGTGGGTTGGTATATATGCTTTTATACCCGAGAGAGAGCCTTTTGGATCTGATATCAGTAACCCTAGCCCCCTTCTTCTCCCTAAAACCCTAGATTTTCATTTTTGGTGATTTTGGAGGATTTGCAAAGGATTTTCAGCGGGATTTTGGGATTTCAGCGAAGAGGATCTACCTCCTGCAGATCTAGGGCTTTTGTTAGCACCTGAAGCGAGTAACTTCTCGCCCAACCCCCACCCCTTTTTGTTTTCATGTCAAGAATTGAGTTTTATTGGTTTTCATTGAGCCAAATTCGTATTTTTGAATAGCTAATAGATCTTTATGGCATAAAGTATGGAATTGGGGTATTATTTTATTTTTTTTAAAACTCACCAATGATTTTTGTTAACAGATCTAGATCTGAAAATATCTAAACAGGAGTAAAAACCTTGTTTTTATTGTTAACGATGAGTAGATCATGTTTATATATATATGGGATCTTGGTGACAAAGTTTTAAAGGTTTATATTCACGATTTTACTGCTTCATGACAATTCCATAAGTTGGTTTTTTGTTTAAAAAAATTTTGTTTCAGGTTTTGAGCTGACAGAAACCCAGATTTGGGTTTCTGTCCGCTTGGCGGTCGACCAGAGCGGTCGATCGCTGAGCTCGTTTTAGGGCTGCGGTCGATCGCAACGTCATTCCGGTCGACCGCAATGTTTTGTCGGTCGACTGCGAAGCCGCAGCGGTCGACCGCCAGTCACGTATCAGAGTGCGGTCGACCGCCGAACTGTCTGTTGCCAATTTCCTGTTTTGTGTATTTTGAGTATTTTTACTCATGTTCGAGGGTTTGCCTGGATTATCTGACCTAGGTTATTAGTCCCACTATGTGTCCATGCATGATAGATGACCTGAGGGTATAAATTTGGGGCTTATATACTGATTTGAGTGTGGGATTGATAAAGTAGATTTCACTACATGTATCATAGCGATCTTTTTACTATTTCCATAGTCCTCGTG
>BQKN01065765.1:216713-230391 GCA_022839385.1 Asparagus kiusianus | reverse complement strand
GCGGACATTTATGCGGTGCACTTTGGTTTCTTCTTGTCTGCCCTCATAAGTGGCTGCATTAAAGCAGACCTCGTATGAATATAGGCCCATAACATGTGTTGTAAGCTTTAAAAAAGGAACATAGTAGGCCCATACAGAAATAAACCGTTGCCCGAACCTAGAGCATCCATGTAAAAATTGTACATAGCGCAAGAGAAACTTTTTCGGAGCAGCAACCCGACCATATAAATCATAAAATATAAGATAAATAATATTCAAAAAATAAATATAACAGCAACAACCAACAAACTTAAACACAATGTCATAAAATATAAGAGAAATAATATTCAAAAAATAAATATAACAGCAACAACCAACAAACTTAAACACAATGTGCTAGCCTAATTAAATAAGAACAATTGAGATAGGCAGACGTTATGGATCTTTAGGATAAATAATAAATTTTCTAGAGAATGTGATCTTGTTTATTTCTCATGAAATAACTCTACATCTAGGCAATGATCTACTATATCGTATCAATTTTGCAAGTCAGATCTTTATCAGATTTAAATTATTGAGTTTCCGAACATGTAAACATTTTGAGAGTAGAGATGCTAAACCTTATCCGTATTCGTATCCAAAAAATATACGTAACCGTATCCATCAATATATAGTTATGGTTACTCAAATTTATAACCGATAGGATATGATTCCGGATATGATTTTGTAATGAAATATCCAAATCCGTATCCAAAATATATGAATACATATTAATCACACTGTTACGATAGTTTTAATCTTTAGATTGTATCCGTATCCGTATCCGAAAAAATATACGTAACCGTATCCATCAAGATATAGTTATGGTTACTCAAATTTATAACCGATAGGATATGATTTTGCAATGAAATATCCAAATCCATATCTAAAATATATGAATACATATTAGTCACATTGTTACGATAGTTTTAATCTTTAGATTTTAATCTTTAGATTATGGATATGAGGTTAATTTTGATGATCAAGATGTCTAGTATTAGCTTTTCAGATATAATGCATATATCAATGAACTCTTTTGTATCACATGAACTATATATTTTTTAATACTATCATGTTTTCTCATATCCATTTTGTATCCGCATGCATATTCGCAAATCCACTTATATATCTGCATGTATATCCGTATCTAATTTTAGCGGATATGGATATGAATTTTTATTACCGATATATTTTTGCATCTATTTTCGTATCTGATACGGGTAAACGGATATGGATATGTAAGTATCATATCCGAACCTTATCCAAACCAAATATGGATATGTAAGTATCATATCCGAACCTTATCCAAACCAAATGCGCACTTATTTGAGAGATATCAAAACATTTGAATCATCCATAGATCTATGGACCTGGTGATGTGTACGACTATAGTGGACCATCAATGCAGGTAACATTGCATGATGCCTGGCTTAGAATTTGTGAGCTGGTACACCTTAACATTTGTCAGATCAGAATCAGACTTAAATGGCATTCGTTAGATCCGACCAAATTCATAACATGACCAAGTCAATTCTGGCTGAATATTCTCCGCACGAACTTTATTAGGAGAGCTGGGTTTCCTCTAATGCTCATGCACTTGCTTTCTGCTGCCAAGCTCTCTTTTTACCTAATATTTGTGAAAGCACTCTGAAGATTCCACAAGCACAAAAGCACAGGAGGTGATGAAAAGGCTGAAGAGGAAAAGATAAGCAGATATGGCGCACAAAAGAAGTGACTTTAGAAAAAGAAGGGGGGGAAAAGCATAAAAAGATAAAGATAAGGGTAAATAGCACTTAAATACCTATAGTTTCCCTACTTGGCACTTTAACATCCTCACTTGTTTTTGGCTGACTATATAGCTTGAAGTTCTTAAAAACGTGAGAATTTCCTTCCGATTTTTTCCATGTGACAATCAGCTAGTTTTATACCTTTTAGTTCTTAATGTTTTGTTGATTAAACATAGCTTAATTCTATTTCAAACCTACCTCAATTATTAGATTTCAAAATATTATTATGGCAAGTTTAACAGTAAATTCAACAAATTATGTTAAGGGCTACAAGTCGTAAAATTAGCTTGTGACTGGCACACGCTAAAATTCGGGGAAAATTCTCACATTCACAAAATATAAGGTATATAGTGAGAATTTCTAGAAACTTCAGGGCACAAAGGTGATGCCAAAAACAAGTGAGGGCACTTAAGTGCAAATTAGGAAACTATAACTCTATAAGGTATTTAAGTGCTACTTAGCCTAAAGAGAATTCTCTACAAGCTGATGAATTCAAATTTTGAAGGGGGCACTTGAAATAGGGTGAAGTTGCGCTCGGGTATATGATCAAGGCTAAAGTTTGCAAAAAGGCATACACCAATCCTTGGCTTTTCTACCTAGTGGAAAATGACAGGCTATCCACGAAATTCATTGCAATTATGAGTACGCAGATAGTGGGGGATCGAAATTGAGCGACCCTGGAAACAAATTTGGGTCGTTTATTATTCACACTTGTCATGCACTTGAGTTTGCCTCCATTATCCTTTTATTGCGGTTTGAACGATTACATATTGTAAATCAAAGACACATTTGCCTTAGGGTGCCTCTTGAATACAATAATAGTAGATAAACCTTTTCTAAAAGTTTGAATTATTAGGCTACTTTCCAACGGTTCGAAAATATAGAGGACTAGTTCATCCATTATAGGAGAAAGTATACACTGATCTCGGTCCAATATGTTGATGACCACAGAAAGAATATTTATCCTTGAGCTAGTGTAGGAATACGTAAGTTCACTAATGGAATGTCACATATCCTTTCGATACATCATTAATACAATGAATGAAGGCTACCAGATGTTTTCTTCCATCATGAACTCTATGATAAGTCATTCAATCATTGAGTTTCTGTACGCCTGGGGAGAAATGAAACAAGAGGTGGCAAAATTTCTCAGTCCCCCCCCCCCCCCCCCCCAATCAAGTTATAAGCATGGTCCAAATCCTTATTACTGACTTAAGATGTTGATGTAACAATAAGTGAAGTAAGCTTATGCTCATACAAAGACAAGTGATTCAGGCCAAGGCCTCTAGCAAGCAAAGCTCTCATCACAAGAATCCGTTATCTCACTTTTTAAATATGACCCCCCTATCATTATCTCAATCTAAGCGAGAAGCTATTATCATGAAAGAAGAGAGGTTCTCAATAATTCAACAGGCTTAAGACAAAAGGCCCTGTTTATTATAAACCCTATGGTTGAGCAGTGGTTTTCAAAAAAATTGTTCTGTGGTTGAACATCATTTCCCACAAAAAGATGTTTTTTCCTATGAAGACCATTAAAAACAGAGTGGAAAACAAAGGTCTCAAACATCGAGCATAGGAAGAGGAGGTTGAATGAAAGCTTTAGAAGAAGAAAAGGGATGCAGGGATACTTAGGTCAATTTCTATGCTCCAAGCTCATTTCAATATGAAATATAATATATCATAATAGTAAAGCCTCTTAAAATAGTGAAAACACTCACAATGAAAATAAATAAATAAATAAACAGGAAAAGGGAAAAGTAAAAAAAGAGAAAACAGCACGAACCTGCAAACACAAGGATATTGGTTCTTTGAGAATGAAAATATATCTGCAAAGGGGATGGCAAGAAATAACAGTAAAAAGCCAAAGGCGTCAAATTATCATACAACAATATTCAAGGCCATGTCTTTGTTAGAGGATTAACACCGAGTATATGACAAGAAATACTATTTTTCTCTACATTAGTAATAGAATGGCACTTTGTTCATACTCTATCATTAATTGAGAAAACTTAGCAGTTGAGGAACACTACATATCATACAAGCCCCTAATTAGACTCTAAATCTTCTTCATCCAAAGACTCTATCTACCATTCATCCATCAGGCACACCAGAGCTTGAGAAATTCACAAGGACAATGCAAGCTAAAAACAAATAAGAGGCAATACAAGAGTAAAAGGTATGAATTTAATTTGATAAAATTTAAATAACCGCCATTAAAACCATGAAACAAAACCATATACTTTCCAAAAGTAAAAGAACAGACGTACTTCATGTATTTCCTTCACTTTTTCTAGCCATCATCCATGGCAACGCACCATCAAGAGAGGAAGTATCAGAGGGAGCAGGAAATTTACCCTTGTTGCCCCATAACCAAATCTTTGACACAGAAAAGCTCTCGCCTTTGCTCCTAGCACCGATCCTCTTCCCTTCCTCATTATCAATAGCTATGGTATTCCCCACAAAGCCCTTTGCTCTGGCACCATTTTGATCTCCAATACTCAATGCCACTCGAAGATTAGCATCTCCAACAACATACTGATAAGATCCCAATGAGTAACATCTCCTTGCATCCAAATTGCTACTGCTACTCTCCCCTTCTTCTCTCCTAATTATATTATTTCCATCAGTATTTGTGTCAAGAGCACCAACATTATCATTTTTGTTGCCCGTGTTTCGAAACTTTCCAAGTCTCACAGGGACTACTTTCTTGTCACTACCAATCTCCTCCACCTCCCCAATTCGACCCTCTTCCAACCTTAGCTCCTCTTCGAAATCAAATATTGGATTCTCAATTGCAGCTCCCTGTACAAATAGTGCTCCTCTACACAAAGGGCAAGTAGAGTTCGACAAAAGCCAAGTATCAATGCAATTGAGATGGAAAGCATGGCCACAAATCGGAAGAAGACGGAGCTTGTCGTCTTGGGAGAACTCACAGAGGCAGACAGCGCAATCAAAGGGCTCTTTTGAACCGACAATCTCTCGATAGAGGAAGATGGGGAGTGCATCAATGAAGGCTTGATCAAGGCCGGAGTCATGAAGGTGGAAGAGCTGCTGTAGTTGTCTTTGGAGGGCATCTGAGTTAGTGGTTTCTTGATTGTGGTGATTGGAATGGGAAGAAGAAGATGGGTTTTTTCTTATTATGAATCTGACTAAAAGATGGAGGAGACCAGAAACAAAGAAGATGACAGCTAAGATTACTATGATGAAGAGGATTGCTGGGCTAATTCTACTGCTATTGGATGAGGATGGAGGTGGTGGAGGCTGAGATGTTTGCAAAGGAAGTGAATCTCTTTGCAAAACTCCATTGATGGTATTGATTTGGGGGAGAACCCAAGTAGTTTCAGGGGAGGGGGAAGCTAAATTTACCATCTGTTTGCTTGTTATGGGAGCATAAACAAGTCATCTGAGGACATGGGCAATCCAAAAATTCATACTTTCTCAGGGTTGAAAGGTTACCAAGGCCATTAGAGGAGTCGGGCAGGATAAAGATTCAAACTTTTAGAGCATCAAAGTAGTATTACGAAATGGGCAAACTAAAAATTCAAACTTTTTTCGATACAGATCATGGGCAATAAAAAAAAACTTTGTATTTTAAGAAGATAAAGAGGAAATCCAAGTCACTGAGGTAGGAGAAGATAAAAGAAAGGGAAAACCTCTTGCTTGTGCTCTCTTCGAGTATATACCCAAAACATACTCAATCTTTATAAACGACTAAATGCTTGATTTCATTCAACTGCTTTTTGAAGAAAGATTTAAGCAAAGAAACTGGTCGCCTACCTCTAATGAATTTGGGGATCTCCTGGTTCTTTTCTGGGGTCAGAGACAAACCCTAGAAGCGAGTCACAGCCTAGAAGAGACTCACAGGGCTGGCAAAGGTTTTTTTTTTTAAATAAAATTTTGGTTTCTTTTCTCTTTCTTTTTTGAATAAAACTTCAGCAGTAAACTAATATTATCTTAAGAATTCGAAAAAAGGGTACGTGGGGTGGGTGATGGTGCGACTCCCAAAGTGGGTCTCTGATCAAAGGTTAGAGGGAAGAGGAGCAGCTTTTGTTGTCAAGCTTTAGAAAGAACAAAAACCTTTTGATTCAGGCCCTAGAAAACTGTACATTTGCAGATGTATGCTCTTCTTAAAATATATTTAACCTTGGATCTTAGTTGTACAAATTATTAGTTTCTTAAGCTAGTGCAAGGACAATAAGGTCCATAACCCAAGAAATCTCTTAGTTTTAGACTATCAAGATTTCCCTCCTCATTGAATAGTATGCGCATAGGCATTTAATATTTCTAAATTGGATTCACAACCTAGTTGTCTTTTGGACTATTGCACATACTATGATCCATTTGCAATATCATTTTGCCTACTAAACTATTAAACTCATTCTTAGTTATCCCCTTTCACTATTTTTAGTTTCACTTTATCCTATTGAACTATCACTTCACTTCAATATCTAGTGATTACTTTACATTTTATTTATTTTATGGATATTTTAGATCAATTTATGAGAGGAAAATAATAAATCAGCAATAAGATGGAATTGAGCATCGTTCAAAAATATAGATGAATTCGGTAGTACAGTGAATAAGATGAGGTTGAATATAGTTAAGGGTATGGAGAGACAAATTTAATAGATTTGGAGGCAAATAAGAATTGGAGTCCTCTAAATTATATAGTTCTTTTCATTTTAAAAATAATTAATTGTAATTATTTTTATTTTGGGAAAAATGTGTCCAGGCCCCAAAAACAGAAAGTTCATGTGACCCGCCCCCTTGTATTTTGCCCCATGTGTATAAGCCCCAAATACACACTGTATTTGTGTTAAGGCCCCAAAGTACCAGATCCTGAGAAAAGCCCAACAAAAGTTACAAATTTACCCTTTGATTTGATTGAGCTTGGTAACTGCGCCCATCCCTTTAACCCCATCTCATCTCTCTCTCTCTCTCTCTCTCTCTCTCTCTCTCTCTCCCCCCCCCCTCTATCTCTCAGCTTCTCCTTCTCTCTCACTTCCGTCATGGCCGCTGAAAATTGATCAGACCCTGGGGAGGTCGTGGAAGGCGAAGGCGAGGACGGTGGTCATGGAGTCGGAGGTCGGGGAGTCATCTTAGAAACAGCTCGTGAACGCGGGTTCAACAAACACGGAACATGGTCCGGGGACCCGCGAGCTGACGGAGCCCGAAGCTTTGGTCTGATGCATCGTTGTTCTCCCCTTTCTAGGTTACGGAATATCTTTACCCAAATCAATGTTTTAATCAAGATAGTGCTCTTGTTTTCTTGTAATTTATGAAGGGAATCGATATTGGGTTTTTGTAGTTTTTCTCTTTCATTTAATTGAAATATGATCTCCTTGGATTCTTGAACAGTGGTTTGGGTTTTTCTTTAATGCATTTTTCTTGTGTGATTTGGTGATTGAGAGAGTTTTGTATAAGAGATTAACAGCAGAAATTCAAAAGCTCACATTGAATCTTCAGGCATATCGACATTTAGCTAAAAATTGAAGATAATGTGATTAAAAGTCGACTAAAGAATCTAAGAACCTGTGAATTTGAAAGGGGGTCAAGGAAAATTAGAACTATAAATGTTAGTTCTAAGGGCTGTCATGTTAGTTCTAAGGGCTGGAATGTTAGTTCTAAGGGCTGAACTGTTAGTTCTAAAGGCTGGACTGTTAGTTCTACCAGCTTCCATGTTAGTTCTGTCATCTCTTACGTTAGTTCCACCCTCTTTCATGATAGTTCTGTTATCTCCTACGTTAGTTCTGTTCGCTGCCATATTAGTTCTGTCCGTTCTACCTTCTTTATGAGAACATTATAAACAATAATATCAGGACGAACATCATTTTTAAGCATCATTCTTAAAGTTTAAACCCAGCAATTAGATTGCTATGCTTGCACAAGCAATCGACCAAACTACAGTATGCTATGTCATCTGGCATAAATCCCCTCTTTAGTATTTGAAAGAAAATTATTGCTGCTTCCTTCAACATTCCTTGCACAGTTATTCCCTTGAGAAAGATGGTGAAAGTAACTATATCAGGTGAGAATAACTAGATGAATTAGAACTAGAACTAACTTGAAGTGAGTTACAATCAACATAATGAGTTAGAACTAACAAAGAGCACAAGAGCCTAAAACTAACATGAATTAGAACTAACATGCAGTGGGTTAAAACTAAAATGAATTAGAACTAACATATAGTGGGTTAGAACTAATATGAATTAGAACTAGAACTAACATGCAGTGGGTTAGACAAAGAACGAGTTAGAATTAACATGAATTAGAGCTAGAACTAACATGAAGTGAGTTTGAACTAACAAAGAACAAGTTAGAACTAACTTTAAGTGAGTTAGAACTAACAAAGAGCAAGTTAGAACTAACAATGAAGTGAGTTAGAACTAACAAAGAGCAAGTTAGAACCAACATAAAATTATTTAGAACTAACAAAGAGCCCAAGAGTCCAAGGCCCAAGGCCCAATCAAAGACCTTTAAATATATATTGTAGGTGTAGTGGTTTGAACTCCTGACCTCCTCTCCAAATTCCCAAACTTTACCACTTGACCAAGTAGCCAAAGTATTAATGTTAGTTTCACTTAAAGTTAGCTCTTACTTGCCATTAGAACTAACATAAAATAAGTTAGAACTAACATGAAAATAAGTTAGAACTAACATGAAATAAATTAGAACTAACATGAATTAGCTATTGATAGAGTTTAAAAAAGGGCATAAATAAGTAGAGTTAGCTCATGTTTGTTCTATCGAAGCTCATGTTAGTTCTAATAAATTAGAACTAACTTGTTATAAGATAGGACTAATTTGGTATAAATTAGAGCTAACTTGTATAAAATAGAACTAACTTTGTATAAATTAAAACTAATTTGTTATAAAATAGAACTAACTTGGTATAATTAAAACTAACTTGGGATAAATTAGAACTAATGTGGTTAAAATTAGAACTAACTTGTTATAAGATATGACTTAACTTGGTATAAATTAGATCTGACTATTGTCCGATTTGCTAGCACACTTCTAAAAATAGATCTAACATGGTACCTATTAGAACTAACAAAACAGACAATAGAACTAACAAGAGCGTTAATAGAACTAATAATAGAACTAACAGAACTAACACACTGAGCATTAGAACTAACAAAACAGACAATAGAACTAACAAAACAGATATTGTACCTAATAGAACTAACAAAATAGTCAATAGAACTAACAAAACAGACAATAGACCTAACAAAACAGCCAATAGAACTAACAAAACAGACATTGTACCTAATAAAACTAACATGCTACACATTAGAACTAGCATGCCACTGTACAGAACTAACACACTGAGCATTAGAACTAACACGAAAACACATAGAACTAACACACTGAGCGTTAATGGAACTAACTCTCATTACAACTAACAAGAGCGTTAATAGAACTAACAAAATAACTAACACAACTAACACACTGAGCATTAGAACTAACAGAACAGACAATAGACAATAGAACTAACAAAATAGTCAATAGAACTAACAAAACAGACAATAGACCTAACAAAACAGTCTATTAGAACTAACAAAACAGACAATAGAACTAACAAAGCAGACAATAGACCTAACAAAATAGTCAATTAGAACTATCAAAACAGACAATAGAACTAACAAAATAGACAATAGACCTAACAAAACAGTCAATTAGAACTAACACAACAGACAATAGAACTAACAAAACAGACAATAGACCTAACAAAACAGTCATGGTACCTAATAGAACTAACATGCTACACATTAGAACTACCCCGCACAACTAACTCAGTATATAGAACTAACACACAAAAACAGCAGTAAATATAGATATAACTGGTTAGCACTAACACGCCAGCTAACATAAGTAAGTACAAAGAAAATCAGTACTAACCCGAAGAAGGGGTAAAATTAAAACTGTATTTGTTCAGATGAAAAATATAAATAAAACTAGGCCAATGCGTTAAGCATTAAACTCGATTGGTGCCGGATCTTCATTTGTTGCTACCTTCGCTGGATCGAAAGCGATCTGAGAAACCCCTTTCACCGTCAGTTGCCTTCCTTTTTCCCTGACCTGACTTATTACGATGTGAGGATGGAGAGCTTGGAGCCGTGGAACCACTATCCGCCCCGGCTGGGTCTAATGGGCGATTATCATTGGGTGTTGGGAGAGCTCTGGGATAATTGGAACCCCCGACTCCTTGGTTGCGGAGAAACATCTGCCACTGGTCTCTTTCGACCGTCATGTTTCTCCCGTCCCAAACAACCTCAATTAACTCGGGCGTGGATTCCTGAAGCAATTCCAACTTCTCCCCGCTCTGGCCCTTCTCCAGTATCAATTCTAACAGGTATCGTGCTAGTTCTAACAGGAGCTCAACTAGAACTAATATAACCACTAGAACTAACGCTTATATTAGAACCAACACTAGCTGGAAGTAGAGCTAACATGAAATCAACTAGAACTAACACGGGAACCACCAGAACTAACATGAGCTTAACTAGAACTAACATAGCCACTATAACATGGTATAAACATATTAGTTCTACTTAAAGTTAGTTCTAACATGAATTAGAACTAAGTTAGAACTAACATAAAATAAGTTAGAACTAATATAAAATAACGTTTACCACTAGACCAAATAGCCTAAAGTATTTATATTAGTTCTACTTAAAATTAGCTCTAACATGAATTAGAACTAAATTAGAACTAACATAAAATAAGTTAGAACTAACATTAAATAACTTAGAACTAACATTAAATAACTTAGAACTAACATGAGTTATTGCTCATGATAGAGTTCAAAAAAGGGCGGGAAATTTCCCTCTATTTTTTTCATCAGATCGCATTAATGGGCGTGACTTTCCATGTAGTTTGTGGACCAGATGTCTAGGGAAGATAAGTGGAGGGGTAATTTCGGGTTTTTTTTCAAAATACAATCTCTTTTTTTATACTGCTGACGTGGAGGGATCTTAAAATATTAAATGGTACTTTTTGGGGCTGAATCACATGGGGCAAAATACAAGGGGGCGGGTCACATGAACTTTCTGTTTTTGGGGCCTGGACACATTTTTCCCTTTTATTTTTCATTCAAAATAAAAATCATAGCCTAAAATTAAGATGACAAAAATTCAACTACATGTGGGTAAAGTTAGGGTTCACTCTTGAGATGATCAAATCAAATGATTCAGGTCTACGCAAGAGATAATTTGCTTTTACTTAGAGAAACAAGCTCTCATGAATTAATTTTTAGATGTGACTTAAGACTCAAAATTGTGCTCCTTGCATTAATCACAAGCCAACTTTTTTTTATAATAAGTTGTTATATATCACAATTGTCTACTAAAATTAGTCATACATTCAACAGATTCCACAACGCCGGCATTATCTATCATAACAAGAAGGAAATTTTTTAAAAATAGACCGATTTTGCTAAATATTTAGCAAAATCGATCTTTTTTTGCCAACATGCCAAAAATATGTCGATTTTAAAAAACGCCCAACTGAAAACATTCAGGACCACTAGTCCTGTATGTTTTTAAGGGCACTAATCACTGATTAGTGCTCCCAGAAAACATACAGGACTAGTAGTCCCGTATGATTTCTGAGAGCTCTTTGGTGTTCAACAAAACGTACGAGACTAGTAGTCCAAATACATCAATAAATACATACGACAATATATAATCTACATGGAAAAACTAACAAAGAAAAAAATCCACCCCTCCCCCATTGTCTCGGTCTTCGCACCTGCTGAGATCGTCGGTGGCCTCCTTCGTCTTGAGCTTGTATATGCTCGCTCTCCGGTTGTGTGTGGGGTAGTGACAGACCAGCTTGTTATGACAGACCAGCTTCATCGTCGTGCGTGTAAGATCTACCACGTCTACGTTGGCGTACATATGTAGTATCTTCAAGATCCACCTGCTCACGACCATAATGCCGATCCTCATGAGTTTGTTGAAAAGCTCTATGAACTCTCGCCACTATCCGCTGCAATATCGATACGTGTAATCTCCTCTACCTCGTCCAATGCGTCTATCTACAATTACATAAAAATATTGCTTCATATAAGAAACCAAAAGCTAACATAAAGATTGAAAAATCTATTATAATTGTCATAATTTACTTACCCATCGCCTCTCATCTAACCCTCTTGGTACATATCAAGATTGTTGATTGCGAATCTCGATTTCGTCGACTGGAGGCGCGCGCGGTTTGGTTGATTATCCAAAGTCGGGTAGTCCCCCAATACCATCTAATATAATTGGCATCCTTCATCGGAGGATAAAGTTGATTGATAATAAGTTGATACCGATCATTCTACCGAGCAATGTATGATTGATGTGTGCGCTGCCAGTTAATCTAATGTCCACCTTTAAACGCCTTTCTCTCTACTTGTTCGACCAATTGTGGAGCGTGCTGTGCGAATCCAAACTGTCTAAACAAACGATCGGATACATGCATCTCCATAATGGTAGTTTTTATAATTGTGGTAAGCTATAAGTACAACTACACTCTTGGTCATAGAGATGAACGGCGTAAGTGTCATCACGATCCTTGACCTCTCATTCATTGTTGTTGAATGGTTCAATTCTACATGTTCTTACAGCTACAACCCTTTTCTGCAACATTAACTCATTTTTTGAGTGTACTTACTCGTCCAATTTGCACCATCACTCCGTCTCTTATTAAAGTATGCGTTCAATCTATAAAACGTCCTTACAACTAAGACACTAATTGGCATAGCACGGGCACCCTGAAGCACACCATTAAAACTTTCAGAGCAATTAGTCGTCATCATACAATAACATACTCCACCATCTTTACATAATGCCTATCGATCTTCATATTGCGGCTTCAAGTTTTTATCAATCCAATTGTGTGCTTCAACTGATAGGGGTTTAATTTTCTCTCTACAATGCTCATATACAAGTGAGTCAGTGGCACACCCGGCTTGCTACAGTAAATTTTGTAAATTGACCTCTCCATGTTTTCTCTTAAAATTAGCTCTTATATGCCGCAAGCAATAACGGTGATGATGTGGTGCACTCCACACCTCATGCAAGGCTCGTGGAATTCCTTTCATTCGGTCGGAAATAAAGGTAATAACTCTTGGACTTTGAACGGTCGGAATGTATTTGTAAATACACTGAAAAAACCACTTCCAACTCAATGTATCATCCACCTCCATAACCGCGAAAGCTATTGGAAATAGCCCACCGTTTGCATCTACACCGGTCATAATAAAGAGTACTCCTTTGTATTTGCTATATAAATGTGTTCCATCGATGCTTAAGAGCGAACAAAAAAAGAGTACCCTTTGATAGCGGGCCCAAATGCCCAAAATACCCGATGAACTTCTCTATTTCCGGTGTGATCTCCTTAGACACTATCTCATATTCCGTACCCAATCTTTTTCTCTTAATTGCTGCAAGATAATGTGGAAGTTATTGGTAAGATTCTTCCCAATCTCCAAATATTCTAATCAACGCCTTCCTCCGTGCATCATATGCTTTAAACTTGGATATAGTTATGCCTTTCATAGCATGAACCGTTGTAATTATCTGTCGTGGAGTAAGATCAAATTTTCGCCTAACTTCGGGCATAATTAGCTTCATGATATAAGCGAAAGTTGTTGTTTTATGATCATTAGCAACAGTCGGATTGCAACATGTATAAAGTCTGCAATAACTTGAGATTATAAATTGCCCATTAGATTTTTTCCTAACACCTGCATTAAGCTTTGTAGGCGTATAAAATTGCCTATAGGTCCCGTTATACAGCTCGATGACGCTAATTCGACCAAATCGACCATCGGGCGACGTATCCAAGCACGACCGTTAGTCCGCAACGCCGAAGCCAAGCCGTAC
>BQKN01065765.1:176606-216703 GCA_022839385.1 Asparagus kiusianus | reverse complement strand
CTCGCGATTCGTTCGACAAACAAGGAAAGAAAGTTGTAATCTTTTTTCATTTCATTTTGATTTTTCATTGTAACCGGATCTTATAAAAAGACCGGATTTCTGTAATCGATAAACTATTACGAAAGTGTACAATAGAATCAATGAAGAAGAACACGATTTTTCCCGCGAACAAGCTTCCATGGACATTTTAAATTTCTATCGTATGCAACACTTGTATAAGCGGCTTGACATTTCTCATTTAAGTAGCACTTTACATGGTAGCTAGTTGTATTGGATTTCACCGGCTTGAATTTGACCCGTTTCCTAATTACCCATTCACGTATAACAAAAATTAAGATTTTCTTATTCTTGAATAGATCTCTTTTTTTGAAAGTGATATCCTCGGGTCGATCGAAATTAGGACCAGGCTCAACTAACTCAGCTTGTGAGTTATTTATCCACTCATCATTTTTAAACTCTTCAGGCAATGGTTCTTCAGACTCTACATAATCGTTGTTCATGCAATATTTATTTATCCAACTTGCGTCATCATTGTTCTCTCCAATTACGAACTGCATACTATCAAGACGTTCCTCCTTGGACTCAACATCTTCACTATCATCATCAACATCTATATATTCGTCCTCTTCTATTATAGAACCACTAACCGGTAAATCAACTGAAACATGACCCGATGTGTTGTGAAACATGTCACTTGACATTGCACCTGAGTTATTTTTTTAAGTGCAAGGCACTTTGAGATAACGAGATTTGACTTTCAAGCATGCGAGAGAACTCTCCATGAGCATATGAAACTTCGATAACCCCAGACTTGGGAATATTTTTAATGAACAACTCAATTGCGATTTGTTTATTCTCAAGTTGTATCATGTCATTCAATTCTTCATCAGTGGTGATCTCTACATCAATTGTTCTGTTTTCATTTATTGGACAATTACAGAAGACCTTAATAGCATTTTTGGCATGATTAATTCTAGTAACTCTGTATATTTACTCCACCATTCCATCGAAATTGTAATTTCTAGACAACATGAATATTTTTCTAGAGCCTCCGTCATATATAGGCAAATTATTCATTCCAACACCCAATTTCCCATTGAATAAGTAAATAATCGGAATTCCATTCGTCGTTTTAACTGAAGAATTAAAATTTGACGTATATAAATTAGATATTTTACAAATTGATTATCATAATTAATTATTTCCTCTAGATATACCTCTAGATATACAATATTAACTAAACAAAATTGAGAAATTTATGAAAAAAATATGAAATTGTTACCTTGATAAAATTTCAGATCTCGTTGGCGTCGGAGAGTGTAGACGGTGTCGGCGTCAGAGATAATAGATGGCGTCAGATTTGAGGGAGGAGAGGGTGAGTTGGATTTGGGAGAGAGAGAACGGGTTTGGGAGAGATGGAGATCGGTTTGGGGTGTGGCAATCGGGCTTGAGAGAGAGTTCAATGGGTTTGGGAGGGAGTGAGATGGGTTTGGGAGGGAGTGAGATGGGTTTGGGAGAGAGTTCAATGGGTTTGGGAGAGAGAAGAGAGATTGAGAGTGAGATTGAGAGTGAGATCGAGAGTGAGATGAGTTTGGGAATAGCGACTGTGCCCAAATTTAGGGCACAACTGTTTAAATAGTCGACTTTTCTACGGGACTAGTAGTCCCGTAGATCTAGGCCAAAAGTCTCTGTTTTATGTACGGGACTACTAGTCCCGTACGTTTTGTTGAACGCCAAAGAGCTCCCAGAAATTATACGGGACTACTAGTCCCGTATGTTTTCTGAGAGCACTAATTAGTGATTAGTGCCCTTAAAAACATAAGGGACTAGTAATCCTGTATGTTTTCAGCTGGGCGGCCAGAAAGAGGTAGATTTTGTTAAATATTTAGTAAAATGATCGATTTTGCTAAATTTTTAGCAAAATCGGTCTATTTTTAAAAAAAAATTACTAACGAGAATAAGTTTCATCATGAGAATAATTAGAATTGATGTTATCTGCACGGAGTCTTTTTTTTATGCTTGGGTTGCTATCTTGGATTGATGTAGGAGCTATTCAGTTCCTCTGAATCATGAGATATTTGAGCAACTAAGTTCTGAACTTGGAAGTCTCAGAAGTCATTAAAACGACTAGACTATGTTTACTAGATTGTTAATAATTTAAATTTACTTACCCTCAATTATACGGTAAGCATGATTTTTCTGTTTCGGATCATCAACTATCCAGTAGATATGTTTTACAGAAATATTTGGATCATTTGCAAAAAACTGAAGATAAGCATGCATTCTGATCTTTGTTACCATTTGCAGACGTACATGACTTCATCATGAATGGGTGATGATCTCATGGATGGTACATGTAACTGCCCACTTCCCAAATTAGTTTCTTTCAAGGTAGGAATTAATGGCCACTCCAGTGGTTATTAATTACTTGATAGAGATAGGTTGATGTTACTTACAAGAATGGGTTATGCAATTGCTTTGCACATAGACTATGCTTCTTCAAAAACATGCCACATGACACTACTAGAATGTAGGAAAAAGAGAAGGGGATAAAAATGTCAATAATTAAAATATAGCAAACTTTCTCAACGAGATTAAACTATCATCTAAAAAAAGACTATTTGAGTACACGCTTCATGCGAATTAGTACTAGGTTTTGTCAAATTTTAACTTGAAAGTGCCATTTGGAGTAGCAACATAGGGATGACCCGTCATTATTTGAAATAATGCAATTAGTGTCTCTACCATAGTCCATTAACTAATAAAATATGTGACATGAATCTATTTAATTTCTAATGTCAGTAGACCATAAAACAAGAAATCAACAAGAAATAGACATCCTCATTTATGAAATTTGAGCTTGAAAGCACTATTTGGGCTAATACCACCTATGTCATCAGTGTAACAAATAAACAATGTATTTCCACCTCCTCATATGTGACCAACACATATACACTAGCAAATAATAATAGTCAAACGGAACATATACATAAATTCCATGACATTATGAAAACAAACTCCCCAATTTTAAGTATCTCTTGAATCAATTTCAGACACGATAGACCTATCCTCTTCTTCCTTCAACGAATGTATCATCTCGGCAACTTGGCTCATAGTTGGTCGAGCGTCGACAGATTTGTATATGCACTTCAATGCAATCTGAAGAAGCTTCACCATTCTATCTTCAGGCACTCCTTCAGAGAGCAGTCCCTTATCAAAAACTTCAACTGTCCATTCCTCCCTCACCACAGAATGCACCCACTGAGCCAAATCAAAACCATTATTCTGAACAATTTTTCCGGTAAGTAACTCAAGAAGGATGACACCAAAGCTGAAAATATCATCTTTGAGGGCTGTGTCATTTATGGGCTTAATTGATTTTCGACCGTTGTTGAGGCTGGTTTGTCTCGGGATTGCGAGGAGACCATATTCACTGATGCAGGGCTCCATGTTGTTGTCCATTAGGATGTTGGAGGATTTGAGGTTGCCATGGCCTATACCGACCTCTTGTAGGTCTCTGTGCATAAATGCCATGCCCTTTGCGATGCCTGCAGCTACGCTTAGCCTACTGTTCCAATCAAATGTGCAGTTCTCTTGGTTACCTGCAGTTTGAGATCCGTGTGGCTTTTGTTAAGAATTTTTTTCATCATCTTCCATGCCTAAATTTATTTCTGGATGAATTTTGCCTCTCACACCGATCACGTTGTAGTTAGTTTTATTCTCTTCATCCTTCTATAACTTGTAATCTCTACCTTCTCTACCAACCCTTGTACATCCTCTACACCTTCTTCTCTTAATAGAATGGGTTAAGGCCCTCATAAAAAATAAAAAATAAAAATTGACATAACCCATATAAAGTTTGGAAAAGTCACTTTAACCTCCAAAAAGTTCTGTCAGATATCCCCCAAACCTAAACTAATGTCTCATGTGAAAAAGAAAATGCTTCAGTGTACTCTGATCAAGAACCATTTTGTCCAAAAACTTTAAGCAGTCTGAACTAAAAATGTATACCAAGCTAACATCAACTCTGTGAGTTTTTTGGTTTATGGTCAAGAGAGCTTCATAGAGCAGTAATCAATTTGTAAAGATCTTTTTTCGAATATCTACGTGCACATGTCTTATTAGGAAAAACAACATGGCCATAATCCTATCTCATTAGTATCAGAGTTCTTCTTCAGCCCATATCCTCAAATAAGAAAAAAAAAAAAACTTAATTACGGTTGCTTATTCAATATTAAGAATGCCAAAGAAGACATACCATGGAGAAGCTTAAACAGGCTCCCATGAGGCTTATACTCATAAACCACCAGCTTCTCCTGCTTCGAGCAATAAAACGCAATCGCTGAAAGAACTCTAGGATGCTTTGCTCTATCCAACCTCTCCATCCTCCTCTGAAACTCTTGTGCCGATATTGTCCAATCCTTGATCCTCTTAACTGCAAGCAAATTCCCATCACTCATCATAACCTTATACAAAGTCCCGAATCTCCCTCTTCCCAATAACTCAGCTGGAGCTTTCAGTAGCTCCTCAAACTTCAACTCCTTCACTGCTGGATTCTTCAATACTATCAAAGACATTGAGCCTGTTGTGGCAACAGCACTACCTTCATTTGATGAGATCGAGTACTCTGATCTGCTAGCCTTTTGTTCGGTTGAAGTACTTGATTCCTTTGCATTTCCTGATTTTTTCTTTTGAGTCCTCTTTCTCTTAACAAGAATGTACATGATGAATACTAGGAGAAAAAGGCCTAGCAGGATATAACCTGAGAATAGAATGGCCTTATCGCTTTCACTCTTCGAGTTCTCTTCTGAAAGAGGAGATGGAGGAGGAATCGAAGAGCAAATTGCATCAAATGGTCCTCCACAGAAGCCAAAATTCCCGGAGTAGCTACTGAGGCCAAAGCGATCACCGCCTTTAGGGATTGGACCGGAGAAAAAATTATTGGAGACATTGAATTCGTGAAGATTACTGAAATCAAACTCGGGTATTGTACCGTTCAGTTTGTTATCCTGAACCTGGAAGGATACTAAGCCTGAAATCTTGCCTAGGCCTTTGGGAACCTCGCCTGAAAAATCATTATCAGAGACATCGAACTTCTTCAGGTTATTGAAAGAAGATAGAGAGGAGGGTAGATTTCCTGAAAGTCGATTTCTATTGAGAAAAATATGCGTAAGTTGACTGCAATTGGAGATTTCAGGTGGCAGATTCCCTTGAAGGTTATCATTCTGAAGGCTAAGGACTACAACAGACCTAGCTTTGCAGAGTAGACTAGCATCAATTGATCCTCCGAGTTCTAAATCTTCAAGTACTATTCTTCGTACTGAAGTGTTTCGATTATTGCAACCGATTCCTCTCCATCGATCAACACAAGGATTGGTTGAAAAATTCCAACGAAGATCTTGAGCAATACGGGGGTTTGAAGGAGAGAGTTTTTGGAGGAAGGCGATGAGAGAGCGCTTGATACTGTCTTCTTCAGAGGTTGAAGAGTAGATCAAGAGGAGGAGAGAGATACAGAGGATCCAAGAATGAATATTCTCCATTGAGGAGTGCAAATGGGTTGGAATTGATAGGTACAGGGTTTGTATTAGTAGGGGAAATGAGAGGAAACAACAATGGAGAGAGGCCAATAAAGATATTGCTTCTATTGACAAGGGGAGGGCACTGGCTGAGTTTGCAAAGATCGGGTAGGACAATTGAACAGAGCCAAGAGAAGGAGAAAAAAAAATTCAAAATTTTTGAGTGCCGGCGGGAGATAACGGTCATGAACTATTGTTGCCAGGTTGCTATCTGGATTAGTTGTTAAAAGATTAAAGGATTGGGGTTTATGCACATTTGTTGAAGAATTGGGCTGTTATAAGATTGTTTTCTTTTGTTTTCTAATTGGATTTAACATAAAATCCTGGTAATGCAGGTCATCAAGTAAGTTATGTAAAATGTTGAAAATAATCATTTTCATTGGGTTTTTTTGCCTGAAAAGGATCGTAGCGTAGCGTATCACTAGTATTCGAGATGGGAGTACATACAAAGTTTGTGTTGTATTGTTATTTTTCGCTCCGATAGGAATGAATATTGTTGAGATCGCCCAAGTGTATACGTTCACTGGCTTCTGATAGGGTTCCTGCGTTAGGTCTATCACCGCATGATTATTCACAGTAACTAGATTTACTAGATATTGCAACTCTACTAACAAATATGTCATTACTAGGATTAGATCGATCAAATGTTACGACAGTAAATTGTTCGCGTATTTGATCTGAAAGTTTATATAGATGAAAGGACCTGAATCCACACTTGCGCTCTTGTTTGAGATACTCTTCCTCTGAGCCGGCTCCAAATGGAACCAACAATTGAAAGATCGAAAAACATCCGGCAAGTTTGAAGCATTCTCATGGGTAGAGAGGGGGAAAACACTATACAGAGAAATACATAATATACAAGCGACAATATGTGAATGCTCCAAAACTTTATTCACATTAACTCAATTGTCAAACTTTCTACACGATAGGAGGATCTACTTGCAGACTCGGGAATTGACAACGATGCCTGTATCTTAAGATTATGTCAAACTCAAGGGCGTAGGGGAAAAGCCAATCGGTAAACTCATCAAAAAATTGCTCTTATTGTTATTATGAGAATTTTTTCCAAAGAGATCCGTTTTGAAAAATATTTTGTAAAAACGACCGTTTTGCTAAATGTTTAGTAAAATCGGACTCTTTTTGGCCAGCTCACCAAGGCTGACCAAAAAGAGATCGATTTTGCAAAATATGAAAAGCCGACATCGGTGTATTCCGAGTCCGCAAACAGATGGAGTTAGCCTTGGGGAACTTCCCAGCACACCGAACGTTCGGTCGAGACTTGCGCAACCAAGAACTCAACCCAGGGGCAACCAAGAACTCAACCCTGGGACAGGCCGGGATACACAACAAACTGATCACCATCCTCTTACGCCCTATGAATAATAATCCACTACTTAGATTAGCAAGCGCGGCTGCTAAACACATGGTAAACACATGCTGTGTTTGTCGGATCCTATTTTGCAAAATCGATCTCTTTTTTGTCGGATCCTATTTTACAAAATCGATCTCTTTTTTGTCGGACTTGCTGAGCTGCCCCAAAAAGAGGTCGATTTTGCTAAATACTTAGCAGAACAGTCGTTTTAACTAATTATTCTTTAAAAAGCGGTTTTTTATAAAAATTCTCCTTGTTATTGTCATTCACCACTAATTTGACATCAATAACATAAGTTTCTGATAGACTGTCTTAAATTTAAAATCTAAGCATAAGAAAGTAAATGCAATGCTATCACATTCTTCAACTGAAAAGACCAACAACATCCTTATGAAAATGCAATTCAACTGAAAAGACCAACAACATCCTTATGAAAATGCAATGTTTATGATCCTCAGATCGACAAATTAAGTATCTCGGTGCAAAAATGAATAAATACTTCAAAACTGCACCATATTTATATCTTGCTTCCACCGAATTGTAGCCTGTTCTTTAAAAATAAGATGCATAAAGAATAATAGTAACAACTTACATTCGTCCTCTAAGTTGCTATGCTTTGCCAGCACACATGGCTATAAAATTCTACACATGTATGCCACGCCTAATTGTATTACATTAAATTTTTGCCAATTGTACATTATAATTATGGGTTGGTCCTACATAAGAATAGATGAGCTGTACGTAAAAGGTTATCCTCTGATAGATGTGTACACACTACTGTCATTAATTTAGGGGTCTGAATTTCCAGCAATGTCATCATCATCAAAACCGCTACCATCGTCGGTTATCTCGCCATCACTGCTCTCATCTGAAGAAGCATCATCGATCTTTTCCCTCTTTGCATATCTCTCGCAATATTCTGTTAGCAAAAAATGTAAAATATAATAAAACCAAGGATTGTCAAAGGATTGTGTTCTAAATGCACCTTATTCATGAAGAAGATAAATCTAAGCTTCAAGTGATCTGAATAAAGCATCAGCGTGAATGACATGTTTCAGATTGTTTGAGACGATATTATCTCAAAACCATGTGTTATGATGATTGTGTCAAAAGTACATCAAAATCTCTTTCTAGTATTATATATCTATTAAGTGACACGTCCCAGGCCTGTGAGCCCGTCGGAGCAGTGTAAGTTGTAGGACCCCACACATTGTGTGGCTTGATCAACTGCCAAAATCAACTAATGTTGCACTTGACTCCATAGGTTCTCTCTTTTAAAGCCTTTGTTTGGATGAAAACATCCGATGTGGGACTAAATATTGAGCCCTCACATTAAGGATCATTAAAAACTCTACATCAATGAAAAAAGTCGAATTCATTGGGCAACAATACATCACCATCTGAGAAAATTACTACATCTTATTTTACTGCAAAGCTAGCAGTCAGACATCAGAAAACACCTCAGTTAGATTATCTTTCTACATTATTCAGCATAAGGATGCCATATTCCTTTTTGCGGGATTAATTAGTTAAATGTAGCTTGTTACTAACAGACATGGTGAATATTTTGATATTTTATAATAATAAAAATATAGCATTCTAACATATTGCAAGTTGGACATGAAACTGGACAGGCTAATTTAGTAAACAGACCTATCCAAATATAACTTGACATAAAAAATGAACACAGGAGTTTCATAATGCATTGTCCTCGAGAAATATAATAGGACCTCAGATTTTGTTGTGAGGCTTACAGAAGTCCAAGATTGTATATATTTCATATTATAAAAGGGTAGATTGGGGGATTAACGAGAAGAACCCTGCATCATAAATGACGAATTTGTGACATTTTTTTTCTTCAAATTATGAGAGTTTGGGCTGGGGATAAATGAGAGGATGCCTATGCCATAAATGATGATTTTAGAAACTTAATTTTTACTCAGGTTTCTGTATTCTAACATCATTTTAGAGATCCAGGTGATAACACTTGTTAAGTAATCATCAAGCATTACACTTACACACATACCCTGTAGAACCCAGCAATATATTTAAACCTGGACACCATTTCAAACATAACCAATAAAATGTATATGATGCTAAATAGAAGCTAAAAAAATAATACTTCAAACGCATGTACAGAAAAGAAAACAATGAACACATTCATCAATTATCTAACATCCACTGTAACAACAATCAACCTTGACCAAGTTAAACAAGCGAAGGTAGAGGCACAAACTTGTCATCTGGTCATGACACCTATAATAGCCTTGATTTTATTAACCTAAACCTGACAAAGTTACACCCATACAAACCTCTATTCACCTTTAAAATTTGTTGATTAAGAAAAGTATATATAGCAACAAGAGAAATTGCCCATGATGAAGCACAAAATTCATACAATTCCTGATGCCAGAAAAATCTCAACATGTAATATACTTCTTCTTGATGAAAAGATGGTATAGTTGATAGTAGTCCACCAAGGGATGGGGCTCTATGAGGTACTGGTTGTGATTGCCATCTATTACCAACAAGATATCCAAAGCATAAGCTTCTGATATAAGTATTAAGAGGGTGCTTGGGAGGGTTTATTTTTTGAAGCTTATTTAGATGAGCTTATAAGCTAGTTTTTGAGAAATTGTGGAACACATTAGCTTTTTTAAATAAGGCTTAAAAGCTACCTTATTTGAGATGTCACAAAACATGTAGATATGAAAAAGCTAGCTTAAAAACTACTTTGAGCAGAAAATAAGGTCAACCAAACACCCTCTAAGTTATCTCTGTGCAACTATCACCAAGCTGAACTCGTTCGTTCTTGTTGCAGTCTGAATTAGACTCACTATCAATGAGCAATCTTCCTTTGATATAGACTAACTATGAGTACACATTATCCTTTTTAGGTAATCCACAAGGAAGAATGTTGTAGTGGAGTATCTATTGGCCAGATATTCAAGGTTTTATCCATTGTGAACAAAAAGTTCTTTCATATGGCTAGTATCGATGCATATATTTCCTTTCCTTGTACCATTAGAGGATCTCCAAGGTTCATGCCCAAATATGGACTATCAGGTTATTCTTAACTCCCTAAGCTTTTAGTGACAAAACAATGCATTTAATCTCACTATCAAAAGTCCAGATGATGAAGTAATCCAACATTACATTTTTCATGTCACTAATCATATCAGCCAGTGTAATGACTGAGATTTTTTTTTGCATGCAAAATAGATTAGAGGATAAATCTATTTATAGATTAACTTATGCTTGAGACATGGTTAAGACCCAAGGTACTACCAATTGATTTTCTTTCCCTAAGGGCCCATTAGTTGTTAACCCTAGCCCAATAAGCCCATTAACAATGACCTTAGTTCTAGGGATATCTCAACCATGTCCACCTATTTCTCACTTAGGGTCTGGTTGTTTGCACGGAAGTAATTATGAAGTAGCTGAAGTAAAAGAAGTAGAGGCTACTTCTGCCATTTCCAAGCAAAAAATTATGTTTGATTTTCTGAAAAACTTACTTCCAATACTTCCTTAAACGCTTATGTGACGCCTACGTGTCATCCTTACTTCCAAAATAATTTTCTAATCCTCAATACTCAGAAGTAGCTCGGAAGTAGTTGAAATGCATATTAATTAGGAAATAAATAAATTTTTTATTAATATTTCCTTTATTAGTTCTAACAACTTCTAACAACTTTTGAATGATCGTGATTTCCTGACCTTGGATTTAATGGTAATACGTGTACATGGTTTGGGAAGAGGAGTAGTGGTGTCATTGTACAGGAAGGACTTGACCATTTTGTCAGAAATAGTGTTTGGTTGAACTATTTTACTGAAGCTCACCTGGGTTTTCACAAATCATGCTCTCGCTCCAGATCATATTCCAATTGTTCTTGGTGCACAAACTCGTCCAAAGAAGAGAGGAAATTTCATTTTGAAACTATATGGTTGAAGGATTCTTCTTGCTCTCAAGTGGTGATAGGGTCATAGCGGCATGAAGCTGGTTGTAATGTGCTAGATCAAATTAAAGAGCGTTGTGTGGCTTTAAAATTGTGGAAGCAACATGTGTTAGTTACTTTCTAGTAATACTTCCAAATGTTATCCAAACAAAAAAAGTAAATGAAAGATGAAGAGGTTCTACTTCTATTACTTCTAAAAATATATAAAACAAACAAAAAAGTGTTATTTCCACTACTTCCTACTTTATAGTTTTGAAAGTTACTTCTATAACATACTTCTTACTTCCAATACTTTCATTATCCAAACGGGCCCTTAGAGAAACCACAGAGTAATCCATAGTCTTCTTGTAACCGAAAATAAAATAAAAGGAAGAAAATCCCCATAGATCCTAAACAAAAAAAAATCTCTTCGGTTATAGAGAGTCTAACAAACCCAATCTTTACTTGATAAGCCTTTTTCTTTGATCTTCTACCATCACAGACTCCTTCAAGATAGAGAACAAAAATGCAATCAGTTTAGTTTCTTAGTGATCGAAAACACAGAAGCGCAGAGGCTAGGAGAGGAATGAATGGGGATCTCAATGTCATCCAAATACCAGTCTTATTGGCAAGCATTTGTTTTCCCTTCATCTTAAGATTTCTTAGTTGAATTTTATATTAGTTTTTATTTGATTTATAAGCTTAGTTGTTTATTGTATGTTTTCTAAATCATGTATAGGTACATTTTCCTTGTAGTTTTTTTTTTTATGATCCATACCTTGATTGCTAGTGTAAAGCTTATATGTTAGTCTTCATTAAGCATACATGTATATGAGGTTTATTTTCTCTTGCAAGTTCATGCATAAGTTAGGTCCATATTCTAGAATAGATAACCTTATGCACTTGGATAACTCCTTTGCAGTTGACATCATGATATTATATGTTATCACCTCATGATTTGTATCTCTTGCTAGAGAAATAATTAGGGTTATGGATGAACTATTCAATAAGAGTTCCTGTTCCTATTTTTTTGGGTCCTAAGAAAAAGAAAATTTTCTAACTAAGTTTGCTTATTTAATAATAATAGTTTATTTATATAAATTTCGGATATGATATTTTGTACAAACTGAATTATATGTTTTCAAAATATTTTAGTAGGCAAAGGATTTTAATTTAAATTAATTTTCAATACTAATAACCCAAAGTTTTGTGTATATAGTTTTTTGCACAACCATTGTCCAATATAAAGGAACCTTAGACTTGGTGGTTAGGTGGCTTGGTTATACACCCTAGGTCACGGGTTCAAGTCTCTTGGCCATCATTATTTTTTTTATTTGTCGTTAGCTTTAATTTCCACATACTCCTCTGTTTCCTTTAGAAAATCCGCAGGTGGCAGATGTCAACATTTTTGTAGATATGTTGGCAGCTCAAGTGTTTGGGGATAGTGGTTAAGGGACTTGCACAATCAATCCTTAGTCCTTGGTTCGAATCCTAGTGCCTTCCTTTTTCACAAAATTTTCTTTTGGATCGGTTTTCAAACTAAAACCCAACTCACTTGGGGTCCAATATCAAATACCAGACCCGTTTGGGTCTATAACTCAAATTTCAAACCAGTTTGGGTCCTTGCTCACTAAAAATCATTTTTGTAGATTTAGGCTATCAAATCAAACTTGTTTCACCCATTGTGACACTAAACAAGTATGTTAATTATTTATTTTCCCTCTTGTTAAGATAAATGATGATATTGTTTGATCTCTTGATGCTTACTAGATTACCTGATACAATATTCGATCATCTAGTGACATTTATTAGGACCGACTGTGCATGATGCAATATTCGATCATCTAGTGATATTTATTAGGACCGACTGTGCATGAAGACGACTTCCGTTAAAATATGATTCATAAGCGTGCTATCATAGCATGGCTACACCCTTAACATCGATATCCTGATGTGAGGATTTTCTCTTGATTATTACTATTATATAATAGCATCGACTAGATTATGTTCCTATCTTGATTGGACATGTTCTGGGTCACGGTTATTTTTTATAGTTTTACGGAAATGTTAACTTTGTGGTTAGTGAGCAACATTTCATATACAGTCACTTAAAATAAATACATAAATGTGGGGTTTAATAAAGGGAATTCGGACGGAGAATATATAGTGTATATAAGCGGACTCATGCACAATCTTGACATACTGTGTTATATATAAGGGCCAAGGGCCAATACATGACTTGAAGCCGTGTTCCCGGGACGGTTTATAGGAACTCGATTTATATACAAAAAAAAATATTCTCTAATTCAAATAACACCTAAAATAATAATAATGTGCTTGTATGCCTTGTGGTAGACCTTATATGATATCTACAATTAACATTTTCTTGACATATTGAGTTTTTATCTTTTTTTTTATATCTGCTACATATACTTACACACACACACACAATTCTTTCATTTTACATGTTTGTTGAGAATTTTCTGACTCCCCTAGGGTTTGCGCACCCCAGACTCGAGAACTATTATTTCTTCGCAGGACCGAGAATATTTTGAGGAGCAAGTCCAGCGGCAGTCATCACCTTTTAGTTCATTAGTTCTTCGGTTCAGTTGGTGTAGGTAGTTATTTAGTTTAGACTTTCTCTTGAACCACATGCGACTTTTTTTAGACTGTGATGTAATTTTTTTATTATCCTTTCCAATTATGGATAGTTGTAAACTTGTAGTTGGACTCCGTCCTTTTAAATATTTCTTCATCTATATATTTCTTTTATTATCTTAGTTACATGCTCTGTGGTGTAGTTTTGGCTTTATATCTATATACAATATGATCTAGAGGCGTGAATGTGGCCGAATGATTGCATTGTCGGCTGAGTTACGTTCCAAATTATTACACTTTGGAATCGGGGCGTGACGGCCAGGTATCATTTGAGCTTGTTTCTATGTGTTCTGAGCTTCTTTCTACGTATTCTGATCTAAAACATGCATTTGCAAAAATTGCATTCATAAAACTACCGAATAACAGTCTATGGGATACTCAATAACTAAAAAAATGAAGAGTTCAGACCACTATTGTAATAGTAGAATTATGACTACCTAACAACCTGCAACTAAAATAATTTGCATGATTTGTAGTATTCACTTCCTTTCGAGTGACTAATTAGAGAGCTAGTGTATCAATGGCAAAGCACTCAAATTCTTGCTCAGATGACTAAAATGGTCATGAAGGAATACTGCATATACATTCTAATTCGGACTTCTCCTCGTACCTATTTCTTATAAATGAATGGTAGGTTTGGACTTCCCTTTATGTCCTGTTTGGGAGATCACTAAGGAAAGGGAAGGATAAACTTTTCCTTCCCTTCCCTTCCCTTCCTTTACCCCCCAATTTGGGGTAAGATTTTAGTGCAAAATTTCCCTAACTTCCCCTCCTCTACCCTCCTAATAGAACTCCCAAACAAGGTTAAATCCAAATTTCCCTTCCCCTTCCCTCCTCTACCCTCCATCCACACACACCATTAGAGAGAGAGGAAGGGAGGGAGGGAGAGTGGAATCTTCAAGAAGAAGAAGAACATAGACGAGTGGAACCTTTCAGAATGAATATACCTTTTACTTTTTGCTCATATTGTTGCTTGTCCTTAATCATCAAGGATGCTGCATCACCATTCAATGGATCTGACGGATTTGGATAAAGTAATAGCTGTGGAAGAAACACCTCAAATACATTGAAAAGATCTGCAGAAAATGCAACTATGGTGAGAAGGGAGAACAAAAGATTAAAAAAAGTGTGAATATAGAAGAGCCAGAATGCAAGGTGTACATTGCTTAGGCAGATGAGATCTTTCCACAAATACCATGTGTGTGTGTGCGTGTGGGTGCGTGTGTGCAAAGGCAGATCTACCTTTGACAAAGTGGGGTCACGTGACCCCACTTTTCCAAAGCTGCTAAACCTCTATTTTATTCATCCTAGCAAACATTTTCATTCATTCCCATTCCAATTATATCCATTAAAACATTAAAAAAGATCCATGCTGATCCGATCTTAGAATCGGGTGAAGTTGACAAAGAGTAAGAAGCGGAATGAAATGGTAATAATTGGCTCAATGATTGGCTAGAGATATTGAGAAAAACATATTTTGATAGTTTACTAATAATACGATTATGTGCTTTTTTGGAAATTTGAAAACTCATCGAGAATAAATGTAATTTTTTACTCTCATTAAGAATGTTGTAATGTTGTGACACCACTTTACAAAAATGTTGAAATTGCCCCTGTGCGTGTGAAAATATGGGATGATGAACAGATTTACTAGATAAAATCTATTCCCTGGTTCACGCTGATGCACAAGTTAACTTTTCAATTCTGCATCTTAACACCAAAAATTAATTTCATGAGGACTATAAGAAACTAATTGACACTGTCAATACTCAGTTTACCACCTCCACTAAACATTAAGCACTATCCCTGCACAACATATCCACATTGAATTCTGATCCCTGATTTCAACCTACTAGTCCACGGTTATAAATGGAAAAAAACAACCATCACGTGATAAACTATTTATTCTAAGTTGGGTTTGAGAGAAGTTTCTATCATTTATTAACACGAGTTCAAGTTAATCCATTGTTACAAACGGAAGAAAACAAGTAAACAACCAAATCATGTGACAAACTATTTATTTCAATTCAGTTGGGTACCAACTTTCTATCTTTTCTTTTTTTCTTCCCTTGCTTTCACAATATAAAGTTAAACACAATTTATATGGTCATAGTGAGCATGCTAGATCCAATAGTAGGTCTTACCAAACATCGGACTCCATGATTGATTAATTACATCCAAGCATATAGAGCCAGACCTGTAATTTTGTAAATCCATTAGATGAATCAAAAGCAGCAGAAGCTAACCAGTGCAAACACAACTGAACAGTGAAATCTTGCTTCCAAAAACAAAATAATAATAACAATGAACTATAATATAAATATCACTAATTGAATGTACAGCAATATAACATCCAAGAATATGATACAGGATAGCTTTCCCCCCAGGTTCCCAAACAAGTAAGAAATTCACAGAATTTAAGTTTGCTTTAGCTAGTAAGATTCTCGTGATTTGATAGAAGGGCCTAATTTCATGTTCTTAGCATATTACACTGCACTTATTAAGTAAAAGTGAGTAGTGCTCACAGCTCGTCAACATTCGGATGAAATATTTTGTTCACAAAGCCAATAGATGGTGACTTGTATGGGTAAGCATCTGGAAGTTCAACGCGGACTTTCCAGACCCCTCCTTCATAAGGACCTGCAAGCACCAAAACATAAGAGTGTTGATTGAACAACATAAGAGTGCATCACATCACAATATGAAAGTTGGACATCTGTGCTTAAATTCATCACGATAAAGCATGGCCCAAAATACAATAAGATCCATAATCAAATCAGTCATCCCTATTTATGCATCTTATAAGCTTCAGATGTTGAATTTTAATGTCTATAAAAAAAGTCAAAAGAAAATTGTAAAGAAAAAAAATTTTGATCTGCCAAAAAATTGCTCTGATAGCATCTAGTATTTCTTCAAGCATCTAGCCTCAGAGCTCATCATTCCACAAAGACAATGGAAATTACTGCAGACAAGTATGTCAGTGTAAATTTGAAATGCAGTCTGCAGACGGCTTTCGAATGCAATCAAGACAATGCAAAAGCACATTATATCGTCCTCCACATATGGACACATTTCATGTTTTAACTTTAACTATAATCGCCTCCAAGGGATTCTTAATTAGAATTAGACTTTGTAGACTCAAGCAGGCACCTAAGCCTGCTTAAGGTCTTTAGTCTTCAAGACATTTCGATAAATAGCTGTCTAGGAGGATTAAGGTGATCCAGCTTCCAGATAGGCAGCTCGTGTTGGATAGATGCATGGGTTCCTGGAGCTACCTTTCATTTTCTAAACATTCATTTGACTAAGCTATAGTATGAGTAAAATCACAAAAGGGCGTGCATGCGCACATGGGGGGGGGGGGGGGGGTAACAAATTTATGTGACTTCAATTAGAAACTGGGATACAGTTTGCTTCCTGTTGCAAACACAAAAGTTGAGCTCCCATAGTCTGATTCATAGACCCTCTTAAAGCAAGCAAAGCATTTTGTGATGTGTTGTCACTAAGGAGTAGAAGGTATGTGTATAACTACATTTTAAAAAAAATATTGTCTTATTCTTGCACCTGGACATCTTAAATTCTTCCACCTTCTTATGCTAACAGAATTTAGTTTGACTTACAGTTTTAGCACCAACCAACAATATGGCCAAATGTTCAGTAATTCTTTAGAAGTGTGCAAGTTAATTATTTTGAGCTAAATGTTTAATACTAGCCATGGTAGTGAGTAGGATTGGGTCTTTAAAGAGTAGAAAACTAACATAAGGATTAGTATTTTTATTTGGGTCAGTCTTTTACTCATTTATCCAGGAATTAGATAAAATATTAATCTCTTCTCCAAGTCGCATCGCTTGGAGATGGGGGGGGGGGGCCCCCCGGATCTAAACAGCGTAAACAACAAGCATCATCCCCATCTATTCACGCTCAAACTTGCAGCTAGTGCACAAGTAGCATAATATCAAACTGTAAAAGACCAAATCTACTCGAAATTAAATCAATAGCAGTTAAACGGGGCTATTGCACAAGCGCAACAGAGGTGTGGACGAACAGCTGAATGCGATCGTTTGACACAAAGATAGTTTCCGCATCAACAAATGTTTGCATTGTGAGAACAAGAAAGCTGAACGGCGCACACACTTCACCAACAAAAAGTGAGACTTAAAATAACTGAAGCATAAGAAATTATAATTAATAGAACTAAATTTGAGCATACAAAATCATCGAATGTAGACATATATGTCAACATAATGCTTAAGAGTGACGAAAGGAACATACTTTCTTTAGGACCGTGAAACTTAACATTGAATTCCGTCAGACCATCGTTGATAGTTTCCACTGTGTAATCACTCATCATCCTACAAAATAAAAAAAATAAAAAAAATGCGTTTGCACAATTTCAAAATAATAATAATCATCATCATCATCATACCCAAGATGGAAACTTAACTAAGATCAACTTACCATGCGCAATTCTGAAACAATGAAATCAAATTATGAAATTAAGAACCAATTCAACTCATGAATGCTGCATCATTATGTGCACACCCTTTGTGTTTACGAATGCAAAAAAGAACGTCTTTTGTCATTCATAGATCAATCAGATTTGCGGCAGTCAATTGTGAAATTTCCCAAAACTACTAGCCTTTCTCATTCTGATCTAGTCTATGCAAAATTACAACGAATAGATGAGAAAAAAGGGGGAAATAATCACGAATATCGTTATCAATTTATTAGAGAAAACAGTTTTAATAGAAAAGGAAATTCCTTCATAAAATAATTAATAATAATAAACTTACAACTTCATGACATCCATATCCCGCCTTTTACTTGGAGAACACATTTTCTTCGCCTTTTATTTCTTCGATTCCCTTTTCTTTCTTTCTTTCGTTTTTCTTTCCCTTTTGTGTTTCTTTCCTTTTGTTTTCGTTTTTTCTCCTCACTTTGTGTGTTCCGGTGCCTTGGGTTTCGCCTGCGATTGACGTAGAGAGAGAGAGGTGGGGAACCGCCTGATCATCCGCCGCACACGTGGCACGTGAACATATCGCCCGTCAACGTCTATCTTTATCATTTACGCATCGATCCAATAAGGATAATTTTTCGTCATAAATATCCAATTGGGAAAAATTACAAAATAGACCGTTTTTATGAAATATATAGCGAAATAGATCACTTTAAAAAATAATTAGTAAAATAGACATCTCTTTTGCCAACAGGCCAAAAAGAGGTATATGTTGCAAAACAGCTCAGAAAACGTACGGGACTAGTAGTCCCGTATATTTTAATCACGGATTAGTAAAATTTTCTACTCAGAAAACATACGGGACTACTAGTCCCGTATGTTTTCTGAGTCACTAATCCGTGATTAGTTGGCTCTAAACATACGGGACTAGTAGTCCCGTATGTTTTCTGAGCCTTGTTTTTTAAAATAGACCTCTTTTTTTCAAAAGAGGTCTATTTTGCTAATTATTTTTCAAAGTGGTGTATTTCGCTATATATTTCATAAAAATGGTCTATTTTACAAATTTTCCCTATCCAATTTTATAACTACAGAAAATAGATACAAAGATAACAAGGTTGGCAAGCATCTAGGGATCGGTGTAGGCCGGACTGGTTCAGGCCTGTGACCCTCATCGGGTTTAAAACTGGACTAAATCTGATCAGAGCTTAAACAAGTCAAAGTCGGTTGCCCTGGGGCTAAACCGAGCTCGACCGGTCCACGGTCCGTTCATGGGTTGGTCCATGATTTTTTCTTTTTTTTAACTATATTAAATTTTTATTTATATCTATAAAATTATATTTAATATTTTTTACTATTTTAAACTCTTTACGAAGATGAAAAATATATGGATATGTGCGAGTGTTGCATAAAGATAGATATCACAAAGAAAGATATCACAAACACATAGATATACATATTCGGACTTTAGAGGAAGACCTGCATCAAAGCTAATAACTTTCTTTTAGTTTAAATTTAAATTATGAGTACAAGTGAAAAAATTATTTTCAGTTTTGTAAAAAATTTAACAATCATAATAAACTCGGGTTGGGCCGAACCAATATTGGGTTGGGCGAATGGTAGGCCGGACCTACTTATTTAGTGTCGGGTTTAAATTAAACCCAACCCGACCTATGAACCTCCTTCAACGTGAGACATGGACCAAGCAGGGTCTTGACCCATGTCAGACTAGGCCGGTTTGGCTCATGTTTTGAACCAACCCATGCACACCCTAGCGAGCATCAAAGAATGGCCAGATATGCAGCTGTCCATGGGCTCTTATTTAACAGGTCCAAAATGGTTGAAATTTGGAGCATGTATACTTTTTTTTAAAAGTAACTTTGCAACAAGGTGACTGTTTGGGAGTACTGCCCGTGTTCTGAGGATTCACAAATTTGTCGAGAGAGAAGGCACATAAATCAACTAATAATAGCACAAACTCAAACACAGAAGTTTAACGTGGTTCGGCAAATTGCCTACGTCCACAGGCCAAGAAGGGGATGGATTTTCACTATAATAGAGAGTACAAAATAGAGATTACAATATCATTCAAAAACTCACAAATAATCTCTCAAACTAAACTCTCAAATCTTTCACAAAACCCTCAAACAAATTGCTCAGAAAGAACTCTCTTTTCTGTGCTCAAAACTCTCCTTCAAGCTACCCCAAAACTCAGTCAATACAATCGGAAACCCTAAACAAATCGTGTTTCTATTTATATTAAATAGAAATCCCAAACAGTTCAGAAAACCGAAGCAGGCCCAAACCCGACTCGCGATCGACCGCTAAAATCGTCACGGTCGACCGACCAGAAAGACAGAACATAAAATCGACTACAGGGTTTGGCGGTCGACCGCAACGGCCGACCGTGACCTGTGTCGAAATCTTCCCTATGTTGTGCACGTTTGTGATCGACCGCGACGAACTCGACAATCGACCAGACAATACTCAAAATGTTCACAGCTTAAAATTTTCTAAACCTCTTCAATGTGTTCTTCATTTCTACAGTGACGAGGGAATTTATTGAATGAAGAAAAGGGATAAAAGAACGCACATCAAGAAGATGGAAGAAGTATAAAAGATAAGAAGAAGGATATGAAGAAGAAAAAAAAGAAGAAGGAACAATTAAAAATCTAAATCAAGATGTCTCCCCGCTCCAATCTAATTATCTACTATGATGTCAAGTGAGGTTTTCATACCCAAAAAAAGATGATTGTACAAATAGACAACGAAGTGTATACGCATCCCTTAGTTTATTACAAAACACCCTCATTTCATTCAATTTAAATGTGGAAAGTAGCAGGATTGAGCAAAATTATATTGATTAAGCATGTATAAAGGGACATTCTAACATAAGGAGTCCCAAAGTGTTGTAGTCGATTGATAGATGTGTATTAAAATAAAATTACACAATAATACTATTTCAAACACCATGACTGTAATTAAAATTGAGGAAGATGCGATCATTTGATTCTAGATTACTGTTGTAAAAGGAACATGCAGAATTGTGTGGAAAATTCCTCTTGACAAGATTATCGGCAGTAAGAAATCTACCATATATGGCTAGCCACATAAGAATCTTCACCTTGAGCCAAGTGGGGATGCCGTATGGACCATAGTTGACAAAAAGAAGATATGATATGAAGATTGTGCATGTTTGCGATCGACCGTGACATGTGTTAAAATCTTCCCTGTGTTGTGCACATTTGCGATCGACCGGACATCACTCAAAATGTTCCCAGCTTCAAATTTCCTGAACCTCATCAGTGTGTTCGTCGTTTCTACAATTCTCCACCTCGACGAAGTTTTCCCAAAACTGAGCCGATACCAACCAAACCAAATATCTCACTTATTGCGTCCAGTACGAAGTGAAACAATTCACGACAACTGACTCAATCCATAACAAGTCGGGAACCCAAATGAGAATGCGAACAAACTCTAAAACGCCGGTATCAACCCATCAAATCGGCTGCATCAAAAAACTAACTGCCTACGTATCATTTTGTCCAATGAATCAAGCCTCACGTAGTTTACCTAAATGGTCGCAAACGACTTTAATCAACTAGAAGAATTTTCAATCCTTCACCAATATCTTGATCATCAACACTAACAAATATGCAACTAATAACATCTGCTGCAATCGAATCATGATCCTGAACATCAAGTTCCTGATCCTCAAACTCATCATCTGTATCACTATCAATAATATCTCCAATTTGTGTCACCTCAGATCGAATCCCAATCAATACAGAATGACCTAAAGTATGTGGTAGTCTCCACCCAATGTGAAGTAGCTTCACTCTCCACCCGTTGTGATACATCTATAGTCTGTCCCCAACTCTCCACCTGCTGAGAGTCAATTAGCTCCCTCATCGAAGCCTCATAAAAAGTGACATTCCTAGACCAAACTTCTAATTGAGTTTTACCTCCTATCACAACAGTTGGCAACACTTTAATAAGGTGACTCGAATATGTCGAAGCCTCAGTCCAGAAACTATTATGCAAACCATTGCTTGACCACAAACACCGATCCTTCTCCAGCAAGACACGGTTCTCTAACTTTACCATCCTATCTAGTTGCCCCAAGATTTTCTCTTCAATGAAGTGTCTCTAGTTGCCTTGAGCTCGGCATGATATAGAAACAGATCCCTCTTGTACTTCTCACTAAAATCAGAAATCAGAATGGAGTACCTTCATCCTTCTGTTTTTCTTACACTTCTTCAACATGTTGTAGACTACTAGGACTTCACTCAAACAGGACTTGGTTGCAAGCCAAACATATCTAGAACAGTCATCAACAAAGGAAACCAAATGTCTATTACCTCCTAATGATGCCTCCTTGGAAGGCCCTCAAATACCCACGTGAACTCCATTGAAAAGACCCTTAGCTCGATGAATAGAGATGCCAAATTTCACCTTGGTCTTCTTGCTCACATCAAAATATTCATTGGACTTCAAACTGTAGGTTGATACACCTTTCTCCAAATCAATACTGGAATGACCAAGCCTTAAATGCCACAGTCTAGTTGAATCAATAGAAGTCGCCAGATCTCCACCTGTCATCTTATTTCCAATCAAATAGTACATGTTATTATTCCTGACGCCCTTCATCACAATCAAAGAGTCTTTCACATTCTCGAGAACCATGTCCTTAATACGAACTTTCAGACCCTCTCCAACTAAAGCTCCAATCGAGATCAAGTTCTTTCTTAAAGAAGGAACATATCTCACTCCATATAACTCTCTAACCATCCCATCAAACATCTTGATGCAAATTTTACTTATCCTAAGGATCTGTCATTCACGGTTATCACACATGTATACCACACCACTATCTAGCTTCTCAAAACTAGATAATCATTTCCTTTTAGGGCACACATGATAGGTTGCACCACTATCCAACATTCACTCAAATTCCTCCGAATAGTCAACTATGGGACTGATAGTAAATACATAGATGAGTTAGAAAGATTATCATCCGATATGACGATGTTTACTTCTGATGATGGTTGCTTTCCCTTTCCCTTCTGCTTGTTCTTCATCCATTCACTGAGCTTTGGACACTCTTTCTTCCAATGACCAGTCTCTTTACACTAAGCACACTGATATTTGCCAACTGTAGGATGCCCTACTCTAGACTGTGACTTCTCATTCTTCCGATTTGGATTCTTCCCTCTTGCAATCAATGCATCTGTTATTATGTCATTTGTAGACTCCTTATCTTTCTTCCTTAGTTGGTAATTCACAAGAGTAATGGTTACCTCACTATACGAAAGAGATATCTTCCTATTAATTAGGCTAAGAACAAAGGTCTCATATTCCTCATATGGTAAGGAACTCAACAACAATAATGTCTTGTCCTCATCCTCTATAATAACATCCACATTCGTCAAATCCATAAGAATCTTTGTGTGGTTGTTCATGCGATCACTAATTGATATTTCCTTCTTCAACTGGAAACAATAAAGTCTTATCTTCAAATGCAAGCGGTTCTCAACACTCTTAGTCAAATAATTGCTTTCAAGAATCTCCTAAATTTTTTTTGCAGAAGTCTTATTCATCACATCATACTTTAGATCCTGCGTTAAACAAGACCTAATAACACCATACGCCATTCTATTCATCTTCTTCCAAACCTTCTCTTCTATATCATCTGGCTTGCCATCGAATTCCAAAGTATCCTCCAACTTTTGCACGTTAAGTGCATCTAAAACCTCATATATCCATAATCCAAAATTATTCGTGCTATTAAACTTCTCCATGTCTATCTTCGTAGAGTGGATATTCAAACTCTGAATGATCTTCATGTCAGAAGTACCACCCTCAACACCTTCTTTTCCAGACATCTTCCACAAAACACCAACAACCAATACGGAACAAACTGAAGAATAGATCCAAACTGAGAAAAGATAAGTTCTTTACCAAAAAGATCACACATTTATCTCCAATTGAAACCCTAGACGAGCTTCCAAATTGATCTACTCCTCTACCTAACCCCAAGCATAGCCTGAAGCTCTGATATCGCTTGTTGTGCTCTGGTATCACTTATTGGGAGTATTGCGCGTATTCTGGGGATTCACAAATTTTTTGAGAGAGAAAGCACACAAATCAACTAATAATAGCACAAACTTAAATACAGAAGTTTAACATGGTTCAGTAAATTGCCTACGTCCACGAGACAAGAAGGAGATGGGTTTTTACTAACAGAGAGTACAAAATAGAGAGTACAATATCACTCAAAAGCTCACAAATAATCTCTCAAACTAAACTTTCAAATCTTTCACAAAACCCTCAAACAAATTACTCAGAAAAAACTCTCTTTTCTGTACTCAAAACTCTCTTTCAAGCTACCCCAAAACTTAATCAATACGATCGGAAACCCTAAACAAATCGTGTTTCTATTTATATTAAATAGAAATCCCAAACAGTGTAGGAAATCAAAGCAGACCCAGACCCGACTCGCGGTCGACCGCTAAAATCGTCACGGTCAACAAACCAGAAAGACAGAACATAAAATCGACTACATGGTTTGGCGGTCGACCGCAACAGTCGACCGTGACCTGTGTCGAAATCTTCCCTGTGTTGTGCACGTTTGCGGTCGACCGCGACGAACTCGACAATCGACCAGACAATACTCAAAATGTTCACAGCTAAAAATTTCCTGAACCTCTTCAATGTGTTCTCCATTTCTACAGTGATGAGAGAATTTATTGAATGAAGAAAAGGGATAAAAGAACACACATGAAGAAATTTATTGAATGAAGAAAAGGGATAAAAGAACACACATGAAGAAGATGGAAGAAGTATAAAAGATAAGAAGAAGGATATGAAGAAGAAACAATTTAAAATCTAAATCAAGATGTCTCCCCGCTCCAATCTAATTATCTACTATGATGTCATGTGAGGTTTTCATACCAAAAAAAAGATGATTGTACAAATAGACAACAAAGTGTATACGCATCCCTTAGTTTATTACAAAACACCCTCATTTCATTCAATTTAAATGTGGAAAGTAGCAGGCTTGAACAACAAAATTATATTGATTAAGCATGTATAAAGGGACATTCTAACATAAGGAGTCCCAAAGTGTTGTAGTTGATTGATAGATGTGTATTAAAATAAAATTACACAATAATACTATTTCAAACACCATGACTGTAAGGAAAATTGAGAAAGATGCGATCATTTGATTCTAGATTACTGTTATAAAAGGGACATGCAGAATTGTGTGGAAAATTCCTCTTGACAAGATTATCGGCAGTGAGAAATCTACCATATATGGCTAGCCAAATAAGAATCTTCACCTTGAGCCGAGTGGGGATGCCGTATGGACCATAGTTGACAAAAAGAAGATATGATATGAAGATTGTTGTCATGTGAATGGTAAACTTCCCTTTCCTATTGAGCTTCCAAATTCTAATATTCGATCCATCGGCGCACTCACATGAGTGTATATAGAATATTGAAGAATTGCATGCGGTCTAAAGCAAACAAGTTTGTGGCCACCTCCTAAACTTTTGGAGCCTAAGTTACGTGATCACATCAAGTGCTTCATATGAGAGGGAATGAGATCTCCTAGGTTACGTCCAATATGAAAGAGTCACTAGTAGAAAAATAAACAAACTAGACGGAACAAACTAGACGGAATTTTTTTCCGTCTAGTTTGAGGCAAACTAGACGGAAAAAATTCCGTCTAGTTTGTTCCGTCTAGTTTGAATCGATCTAGACGGAAATTTCCGTCTAGATTAATAAACTAGACGGTTTTTATTTATTGTTTTAAAAAATACTCAACCTAGACGGAATTTCCGTCTAGATTGTATCAACCTAGACGGAAATTCCGTCTAGATTGTCTAAAAAATTTACGGATCCTCCCCCTCTTTTGCCCGCCTATTTTTTCATTCCCCGCCTATTTTTATTCCCCTCTCCGTCTAAAAATCCCCAACCAGGACAAACCCTCTCTCTCTCTCTGAAACCCCCAAGTCTCTCTCTCTCTCACTCCCCAAAACCCTAGCGATGGCGAAACTCTTCGCTCTCGTCTCCCTCCTCTCTCTTCTCCCTCTATTATGTTCTTCGTTCAGCGTCGACAGCCCCACCGATCGCCGCATCCTCGTCCTCGTCGACGA
Organism: Asparagus kiusianus; assembly: GCA_022839385.1. NCBI lineage: Eukaryota > Viridiplantae > Streptophyta > Magnoliopsida > Asparagales > Asparagaceae > Asparagus > Asparagus kiusianus. The sequence goes on along the minus strand of BQKN01065765.1, from coordinate 190,550 downwards.
CCTGGCGCTCCGATCATCCCACTCGATCCTCTTCAACTCCCTCAGATCCCGAGGCTTCGATCTCGATTTCAAGCTCGCCGACGATCCCAACCTATCTCTGCAGCGGTACGGCCAGTACTTATACGATGGACTCATCCTCTTCGCCCCTTCAATCGCTCGTAATCTCTCTTTTACTCTCTAGGAATGAAATTTGAGTGCGAAAATGGTCGTTTTGAGTTGATTTTGACTTTTTTTTAGGGTTTGGAGGGACGGTGGATCAGGCGGCGGTTCTCGATTTTGTGGATGCGGGTCGGGATCTGATCCTGGTGGCGGATCCGTCTGTGTCGGAGTTGGTTAAGGGGATCGCGGCCGAGTGCGGGGCTGATTTTGACGAGGTTGGTGGAGATTTTGGGGGTTCTGATTTGTTTTTTTTGCCCCTTTAAAGTTTTGATTTTTTATTCTTTTTTGGCGATGTCGCAGGATAAATATAAAGTTTTTCTTTCTCTTCAATTGTGTCCAAATATGAATAATTTGTTGGTAGTGTGAATTAGTTTTAGGGAGCTCAGTGTTTAAACTTTGAAACTGAAAGATTGAATGGTAGGCGGTTGGTTAAGCATTTAATGGCAACTATGGATGAATGACTAGTTTCCCAGTAGGTTAATAAGCTTATGTCAAGGATTGCATGATTATGGATTTTGTTTGATTCACTGGCTTGCTGTCGTGTCAAGCAAATGTTGTGCTTAACTTTTGTTATCCTACAGAGTAGAGAGTTTTGATTCATTGATGAGTGTGGGGTATCTTTGGATATCATCACCATATATTTAGATTTGTGTCAATGTTTGAAAAAGCCTTTTTGAAACTCGCTTGGAAACTTCTGAAAAAATATATTATGCATGTAGCTTACGTGATTTGCATTTATACTTCACATATTTAGTTCTTATTTACTAATCAAGACATAAATATATCTATTTGTAAATTATTACACCACTATATCTCATATGTTCATGATTTTCACAAATTTTAAAATTAAAATCCCTAAACATTGATTTGTTTACTATGTTAAACTTGGCTATCAATAATATAGATTGAAATGCTATCTTTTGGCTCTGAGCAATATGCAAGTACCAGTGAAAGACAGACGTGAGTTACAAACTTTGCATAAAGCCCTCTAGTAATTTGAGAATTCAGATATATGTTTAAATTTGTGAAATATCATGAACTCTTGTGAACTTAATAGTAAACTTTAGATGTAAACAGATATGCCCTTTTGTATGTTTGATATATGTATGTGACTCTCTATATGCACCTACTTGCAATACCTGCGATATATTCTCAAATAATTGTTTTCGATTTGCAGGATTCACTGGGTGGAGACCGCCAAAGAGCAGGCTAGCTCCCTAAGCAATATGATTGCGCAGGCTTGTACATCATGAAACCTCCAACTATTTCCGTTCCAATATCTATAAAGGAAACAGTAGAAAAGCTTTTTGAGGTGCACAGAGCAATGGACCAATCTGAATTAAAGCATAATCTTGTAGGCTTGAATGTACGTAGGTAATGTCCTACCCTGACTAACTTTCACTTATGTCATCTTCTTATTGATAGTTTGCATGCAATAGAAGAGAACTCTTGAACTTTGATTCAGAAGGAGAAGAGTTTCAGATAAGAAACTGGTTGGGCATTTATTGTAGCTGTAAGTGTTTTATTCGTATATTTAGTGTATCATTTTTTTGTAGTGTATTTCATGGCAAGGACTAATTGATGTTGAATTTTGTATAATGTAGGATCAAAGGAAAAAGAAACATGATGCTTCAACAACTTGGAGGAGTAAATGCAATTGGATTCTATAAATTATGCAAAGTTCATCAAGTTATGTAAACAATTGTATTCTTTATAATCTATGTAAAAAATTTATGTATATTTCTAGTATTTTGGTGAATGTATTATTTGAATATAATTATATTTGATATTGAAATATAATTAGATCGATCGTGTTGGATATGAATATGATTTGCTGTTGTGTAATATTGTGTACATGTAATACTATCTAGCGTGCAACGTAGTTTTTGCAAAAAAAAAAAAAAAAATTTTACTGTAGCAGAGCAACCTAGACGGAATTCCGTCTAGGTTGAAGCAACCTAGACGGAATTCCGTCTAGGTTGAAGAAACCTAGACGGAATTCCGTCTAGGTTGCCAACCTAGACGGATTTCCGTCTGGTTAGCAACCTAGACGGATTTCTTACTTCCGTCTAGGTTAATATCCGTCTAGGTTGAAAAAATAGACGGAATTCTGTCTAGTTTGCCCCAATCTAGACGGAAATATTCTAGACGGAGTAAACTAGACGGAATTCCGTCTAGGTGAACCAATCTAGACGGAAAATGGAGCAATCTAGACGGAAATTTTCGTCTAGATTGCTCGTTTTTCTACTAGTGAGTTAAGGAAGAAGAGATTGAGATTATTTTTCCCAATTCAATGATCCAACAAAAATTAATGTTGTACCATCAACCCCCAACATTCACTTTGATGCTAGAAGTGAAAGTCTTACTATATATATATATATATATATATATATATATATACTTCTTTATTACTAAAGGAGAACAATGAAAAGCTTCTATGAACAGTAAATCCTAAGTGGCCCAATCACAAGGAGCCACCTCATACCTACACCTACTACTCTCCTCTCTAACATCCCATTATAATAACTTCCACCTCCTATAATTACTCCCACGTCTTTTCAGCCCTAAAAAACCGCTCAAAAAAATTTTAATCAAAATTACACCGTTCATCTACATCATTCTATTTAGGTAGTTACTGTAAATTAGGCAAAAGGTTTCTATTAACAAATTATCATATTTGTTTTTGAAATTTTGAAAACAAAATTGTAACTGCACCGCCCTCTTAATCATTAATTATTCCCACTAATCTCTCACTTTAAAACCCTCTAAATTTTGTCTTTGGCTTTTGTCAGTAAAAAATAAGAAAGAACAATGAGTTCATCTTCTTCAAATCCGACTAATGAAAAGCCGATACCGGTGTTGGCATTTGCATTAGGGCAATGTAGATTGAGAATAAGACAATGTGAAGCCACTCAATGAGTGCTCCCCTCTCGGTTTATCTCTTTATACGCTTTTCAATCTCTCTCTCTCTCTCTCTCTCTCTCTCTCTCTCTCTCTAAAGTTGTAAATTTTCAAATTTTCTTTCAAGTATTTGATTTTTTTCCTTTGATTTTTGTAGATGCCTTGGTTGAATGGAACCCAATGAAGACACCTCCCTTACCAATTCTCTCGGTGGAATATATGGAGGTTATGAAGAATGAATTTCTGATGGTAACTCTAGGTTTTTAATAGGTAATTGATTGTCTGGGGCTATAACTAGAATCACCAAGCAAATCTGATGCATATAAAGGCTGCAAATATAAACAAATTTATTGTTCTAATGTTGAAGTCCTCAATCGTGATATTTATATATTTATTTACTAAACTTATGTTATTTCATTTTCTTACAAAATCTCAATTTCTTGGTTTTTTTCTTGATAGTATGTTGATGATGTCTAAACTTGCTCTATCGTTTAATTTTGAAATTTTAGTTGACAATATTGTTGTTTCATCCAATAGAATCTAAATACATAATAGATTGACGAATTGATTATTTCTACATACATGAATAGCGAGGTTACTGCTTATTGAATCTATTTATCATAAATTAGTTTTCTCTCTAAAATAACTATTCTCATTTCGTACTCTCCCTCGAAGCTTTCAGAAATTTTCAGCTTTAAGGTAATTAATTCTCGACCCAGTTCCATGAATTCATATAGAGTTTTATGGTAAAATCCTTATTATTGCAGACCCAAGTCATGAGATTTACTAATATTTTTGGCTAATATGTGTCTTGGTCGTATTATTATCATTAAAAATTGTAATTTATTGCATTTTCTATAGAAAAAGAAATAATTTGAATTTCTAAACTTATATTTTTCTTTTGGTTTATTCTTATTTTTGTAGGGACTATGTAAATATTTTTGTAGGGTGCAAAAGTTGCAGCGTATATAGGAGCTCGAATGTGGTGTTACCACATCATAGGTAGAAATACACTTTACATTGTTATATAATGCACCATATGAGCCTCTGCGATTATTTTCATTTCTTGACTAAAGGAAATCTCTTCTTTTAAGATTGTCTACATCGATTAGCCTCAAATCAATGGACACGCTAAGATTAATGCGTCCCCTACGAAACTTATCTGTGCAAAACTTACGGGTTTATTTATTTGACTGCATGCTCTTAATCTATATTTGAAAAAATAAAATTGGTAGTTATAAAAATGTAACAATGTGGTTTGTATTCCTAAATTATATTATAAAACAAAAGCATAGAGGATTTCATGTTGGAGGGGGAGAGAAATTTCATTGTACTTTTAAAAGATTTGAGAAACCAGTTTCAAAATATTAAATATTTAAGGGAACTAATATTAAAACTTGATATTATTTTTTGCTCATTTTTTAATTTCTAATTAGTATTTCACAGATGAAAGGATTCTAATTGTTCGATTCACATCCAACACTATACTTTATATCTAAAGCAGAATACTTTTATTTTCGTAACATGTTCAATATTTACAAAATATCTTTTTAAAATCCGTGCTTTGCACGAGTCTAAATACTAGTATATATATAGATAGAGAGAGAGAGAAATGGGTATGCTTGGTACTAAGCATAATTTTTAATTTGTGCTTAGTAGGAAGGTGACATATTCCCTTCCACTCATTGAAATCGGAGTCCACATTCATATGGGTTGGGGAGTGGTTGAGAATTGGAATGAGTGGATGTGAATATGACACCTCACTACCAAACATAAAATTTATGCTTGGTACCAACCATACCCTATTTTCTCTCTCTCTCTCTCTCTCTCTCTAGATCTCTCTCTCTCTCTCTCTCTATATATATATATATATATATATATATATATATATATATATACTCCCTTTAAAAGTGGGAGTTCTTAAAAAACTTTCATTGGTCAATTTTACCTCTAATTTTTTCAATATTAACATTCTTATCCTAATTATAATTGGTTATCAACTAAAGCTAAGAAATTAAAATTAGACTTCTGAATTAAAGCTCTCTCCATTCAAAACTAATTAATAAAAAATTGATCTAATTAGAATTGGTTGACAACTAAATGTTATAAGGAAGCTTAAACTTTTGAATTAAAGCTCTCTCCATTCAAAACCAATTAATAAAAAATTGATCTAACTAGTAAACAACTAAAGAGTAGAAAGAAGCTTAGAACACATTAGCAATTGTTGATGCCTGATATCACACAGCCGATGGGGTCTTTCCGCCGAGGGATGCACTTGTGATCTTCGTACTGACGAAGAAGAGAAAGAGGATGAGAGGTGGGACCTCTTCCTCCTCCGACTTTATGCCCGATCCTTGGACTGGAATTCCTGATCCTTCTGCACAAGCAAGAAGAAACCCGTAAGAAGGCGGGGACCAGTTCCCCCGTGGTACCTCTGACGGTCAAGTCAGCTGATGAGCTTAAGCGGGGTTTGAGGGAAGGTCCAAGGATCATTGAGGTTCTCGTCTTCATTACTCTTATTGAGTTTTTCAAAGAAGGCCTAACTTTTAGAATTGCTTAGAGCTTTAGCCAAAAAGAGTTAGAGATCTTAAAAGAGTTCAAGAAAAAGGGTCCCCCGTCTTATTACCCCCCTCACCTCCTTTTATAGTCTGTCGCCTCTTTGGCTTTAACTATGCACAGGAGGGCTATTGTGGGGTCAGCAGACATGCTATTGAGTCATCCTCCGTTTTACAGATGTCGGCTGACGACTGGCGGGGAAGTCATTCGAGCATAGGAGAGGACGTCTGGGAGATATCCCAGATTCGATAGATGAGACAGGACAGAGGATAGACTAACTGTTTTCGCCTCCTTCCCTTTTTAGATGGCGGCTGACGACTGGAGGGGAAGTCATTCGAGCACAGGAGAGAACGTCTGGGAGATATCCTAGATTCGATAGATGAGACAGGACGGAGGATAGACCGACTGCTTGTGCCTTCTTCTCTTTCTAGATGGCGGCTGGCGACTGGAGGGGAAGTTATTTGAGCATAGGAGAGTATCTTAGTGATCTCTGGAAAGTGACTTGTGGGCAGAGTGAACTGTTTTCGCATGAGGTTTGTCAGAGTTGAGATCTTGATAAGATCGCTCGATAAATTGTAGTGTTGATTGATGTGTATCTAAAGGTGGCTTAGCTGGATCTTATCCCATTAGTGATGACGGGTCGATTTGTGGATCGTTCCTATGATTTGTCGACAAGTCAGTCGAGTGAGCTTTTGGCCAAGTGAATTGCCGAGAAGGTGGTCGACCTGACTATTTGGGGAGTTGTCTCGACTTATGAGGGGTCGTCTAATCCTACACTTCGTGTCAGTAGAAGATGACTCGTCTCCTCGGCGGGTCAATAGACTTGCTCTTGACTGGGCTTCTAGGCCGCTAAGTTGGTTTGGACCATAGCTTTTTTGGGTCTATGTAGGCAATCTCTCGACATCTTTATCTTTTAAATGGTAAATTATCATAACAGCAATATAAACATAATATGCATTGCACGTGTAAATATTAACCAATTGATTGATACCAAATTATGGAATTAGTTAAGTATTAACAAAAATTAATTGATTGAAGTATTTTTGTAGTAGTCCCTTAAACCTTTCATATTTTGAAATTAGTCCATCAAAGCATTGAAATTATTATTGTTAGGTACTTTAATCTTAAGTTATTTGAAATTAGTCATTCAAATTAATGATATAATTAGCAATTTGAGTGACTAGTTCCCCTCTAATTATTTTTTTGACTTTTTATTAGGGAAGCTGATATCAAAATAACTTAAGAATTGCAGATGTAATAGCTATTTCAATGATTTGATGAATTAATTTTAAAATAATAAGAATTGAGCAACCTAATAGTTCAATGTGATTATCTTTTCAAACTTATGGAGAGGTTTTCTTAAATGATGATAGGTTTTCTTATTCTACAATCATTTGGGATTAAGATAGAAGATTTTTCTTCCCTTTTCTTTTTTACTTCATAAAATTTTTATGTCATCTGCTATTATTATATATGAGGAATTAAAGAAATTGATTGCTATATAAGTGAATAATCTTTTCGAATAATGTGTAGCTTACATTGCTCATTGTTTATAAGTAAATAACATTTTCTAATAATTTGTAGCTTGCATTGCTTATGGTCACAACGACACATAAAATGAAAGCTGAATGTACATAAATGTAAGTATTAAGAAAGTTCACAGATAATATTACATCATCATGTTGAGATTTAAAAGAAATTTCGCCTAAACGCTCAAGGTTTAGGGATTGAAGAGGCAGGGTAGAGGCAGAAGATGCTGATTTGCTTTTAGATTTACCTGGGTGTTTGCTCCTTTTCATCAGAGCCAAGTGCTTCTTAACTAGGTGAATCAGCAAAAATCTCCGAGAGGATTTCTTCTTGGAAGCCTTAGAGTGCTGCTTATTAAACTCGAAACCCGGAGGAAGCCAGAGGAGGAAGCGATGTCCATAGAGTTTGAAGAGGAGATGCCAAGTCTGAAGAGGAGATGACAATCGCCTGTTCACCAACAATGGGGGAATGAACTGACCTAACATCGTCTGACTGAGAGAGAACCGACTTCAAGTGCTTCTAGGAAGACTTAGCAATCATGATCTTAACACCTTTAAAAAGAACTTCCACCATCTCTGATGCTTTCTCTGCTAGAAGAGGGGGAGGAGGGGCAGAAGGGGGGTACCCTCTGCAACAAGGGTCTCTTGCCTTTTGGATCTTCTGGAGGGAGCTGAGAGGCATGCACTACCTTGGCTGCTTGAGCTCGCACTTGGATAGCTAAATCTGACGAGGTTGGATGAGAGGGATGAACTAGAGGATGATCCTCTGATGAATCAGGCAGAGCGCCCTCATTGCGGACAAAAGTTTCATACTTATCTCGACAATTTCCCTGAGTTAAAGAAAGGGGTTCACTAGCCACCCTCAGACGGACAGACCCTTTCATTATATGAATTTTATCAGGAGATGCATATCTAAAGATGACTTCTTAGGGCATTTCTGAAGGATCCCTGACAAAAAGCATCACTTTGCAATCTTTGGCCTCTCTCGTGAACATAATGTCATTAGACACTGAGATAACCTCTCCAACATCTCCCAGCAAAGTCGATAAAAACTCAGAATCCCAAAGATGGATGTGAAGATTGAGGATTTCAACACAAACATAGACAAATTTAGGCAAAGCTTTAAAACCAGACTTCTCCGACCAGGGGGAAAAGACTCCTCTGAAGCTCTCCATGCTGAAGAAGGATTTAGAACATGCATAATCCATGGTTTCTACATCTGGGAACTGAATAAAATAGGAGGAAGGAGATGACTTTCTAACAACAGTAGACCATTTATCTACTTTTAAGTGGAACTTGAGGTTCTCAATAAGCTCCTCATAGGAGGGATTACCGACTTTAATCTGAAAGAAGGCATAGAAGATGAATTCATCCATGCTGCTGACTACAGACTCGGAAAGAGGGACATTAGGGATAAAAAAGAGGAGTGGGGCGGAAGGAAGGAGCTTTAGGAGAGAGGGGATTATGCTATGAGCAAGTGGCTGGTTGCAGTTAGGACAACACAACGAAGTGTGCCCTACCAAATTGCAAGCAAAGCACTTGAAGTCCCCTAAATAACAGTTTTTCGCCATGTGGTCCCTATTCCCAAAAAAAACACCTAACATGTTTTTGGATGGGGATGCTGAGGAGGGAAGAGCTAGCAGATCTCGGCCTTTTAGGTCTTCTCTTGTAGGAGACCTTGGTCCACCCTTCTTCAGGGAGAGGAAGAATGCCTTTAGAGGAGGAGGCACGCAGAGGCTTAGATCTCTTGAGCAAGTCGGCAAAGGAGGGCTTTTTAGTGGGGAGATGGTGAGAATGTGGTTGAAACGAAAAAGACGGATAAGGATTTTGAGGATTAGAAAGTCGGGGAAAGTCCGAAGATGGTTTGATAATAGGGAAGGAGGGAGGCGGAGAGACAGAAGAAGGAGGAGAAACGGTGATTTTACCATTAGTGAAGAAAATGAGACGCCGCCTTGGAATTGTAACCGCCGCCTGGATGAGTTTCGCTTCGTGACGCCTGTCAAATCGCCTGTTCCCCCGCTCCATTCTCTTCCTGAGAGTGAATAGTTTATAATTTATAAATCTTAATTTTTGTTATTTTTCGCGGAAGGAAAAAGATTGAAACCAACAAGGTTATCCATGAAAGATATCTGAATATTTTAATTTAAATATATTTTATGGTAACCATGAACTATTCCGCGGCCCAATTATAATAAAGATAAACTCAAACGAAATAATCAAGATTATTTAACCACGTGCAATGCACGATGCATCCTAACCAGTGGGATATAAAGAGTGAGATGATTTGAATAAAGTGACTTGGGTACATATCAGATCTCCATGACCTAAATTAGGTACTGATCGAGAGGTAGCAAGTCGCTTCTACTAATTAACGCTTGTAATTATAATATCAACTATATATCAAAAAGGCAAGCAGTTATGTGACAAAAGAGCATGCAATTATTAAGTTCTACAGCATGCATTAATTCAAAATAACACTGGAATTGCAAAGGAACTATTTTACAAATTAAGAATTTGCAGGTTGTATGTTTCGCTGCACCTGTAGGTTGCAACAGTGCGGTAGCCGTATGCAACTGAGATATTTTGAAGTAGTTGCAACAAATACATATCTAGTAGCAACTATTATAAACCAAAAAGAAAAAAAAAGCAACCAACCAACCACTTATCACAGAAGTCCGAAAAGCCTTACATACTTCAAATAATCACCTACAACTATAACTACATTTTTTTTGGTCAATGAAAAATTTTATTCATTACCAAGTATGAAAATGAATTACATTTCTAAATATCAAACCAGAGCCTGCTGTGGCTCCAATCCCTCATGGCAATCTCTCTATATATTCCTTTACATGAATTGGAATTTTTACATTCAGAAGCTTAGAGTATATACTGAACTTCAGTGCACAAAAAAGAGTATCAGAATCTCGTGCACGTCCTTGGAAAAGCCTAAGGTTCCTCTCCTGCTAGAGCATATAAACTGACGCTGATAAAACCATCCTTTTGAGCTTTGCTTTAAAGTCAGTCCCTCTCAAACTCATACTAAACCAGGATGAGAGATGATGCCAGCTACACGTATTCCAATTAAAGCCCACCTAGTCCATTGCTTTATTCCAAAATGTCGCTGAGTATTGACAGTCAAAGAACAAGTGATTGCAGATTTCTCTTTGATTGATATCTGAACATAGCACACACTGATTTGAATTAAGAATCCTCATTCTGCACAGTCTATGATCTTGAGTTAACAACCTTAAGATGGAACCCAACCATAATATGAAGGAATGCTTAGGGTAGTGCCAACCACCCCAAATAGTTCCTGATATTGCTGTTGAAGGAACCTGCTGGTTTAGTCTCTTATACATAGCAGAAATGCTGAATTTATCTCCAGTGCAGCAATTATTGATGACAGAAAGAAGATTATCAGTATTACCAAGCTTCAATGCTAACAAATCCCTAACTATAACTACATTTAGATACTGTAAAACTTTAAAATTGTACAAAGTGCTACAAATTCCAATTATATCTATATAACAATTACAATATCAGGACATAACTATAGTTGCAAGGCAATTCTCTTATAAAAAACCAAGCAACCCCTAGAAAAACTTCTTGAGTTAGAGAGGCAACATCAGAGGTATGCACATGCACGTATCTTACTTGCTTCAGTTACTTCCCATAATATTATTCTGTGACATGAAAGCTTTCCCTTTCTAGTTTACGTACAGTAGAAGAAGTGTAGCCATCCAAAGCCATCGTACGCAAAGAAGGAAAGAAAAAAAGTCGAAGGTGGTGGGTCCAAAGCATTAGCTGTGCTTTACAACAACGACCAGCCAGAAACGGGGCGGTAGGGATTGAGAGCGGTCATGTGCTTGCATGTGACCGCCGTCCCGTTACGAACCCCGAACAGCTAAGCAATCCGAAGGGACCAGTATTGAAGTGCCATCATCAACTCTTTCGATCTCACGTGTTCGATCGTGCTCTATGCATCTGTTCAGGCTACCACAAGCTCCTCCTTAATTAATTTGTCTTTGTTCCACGTTGGAGTCGCAATATTTAAGTTAGTCATTTTATCCTCAAGTTGAGCTAGTAACATTACCAAAGCTTCATATACCAGTACTATTCAAAATATGAATTCTCAATTCGTATATTTGTATTGTTGAACTGATCTACTTCGTATCAATTATCAGGAAACAAATTCTCAAATGATTTCAAGACGTTCTGGCCATACAACACGTGGTAGTGACTCAAGTACCCAAGTCTTATTCTTATGAAGAGCTTCAATTTTTTCCTGCATTGCTGCCATCCACAAGATGCATCTATACTATTTATAGCTTCATGAAAAGTTGACGGCTCTCCATCCTCTGTTAGAAGACAGTATGCAATATTACTCTCAGTAATATGCTCTAAATGCCAAGTCGGTGGTCTTCTCTCACGAGTTGAATTTCAAACTTTTGGAGCCTCAGACTCGATTGATTCTTATACATCATGCTCCGGTGTTGCTTCAGAAAAATTTGGATTATTTTCTACATGAGCAACTATAGTCTCTGAGTCATTCCTTGAACTGTTTTTTTCTTCACTTTATAGTATGCTCTTTACAACGGTAACATCTCTGCTGACAATAACCTTGTGGGCAGTGGGATGCCACAAGCGATACCCCTTTACTCCGTCAGTATATCCCAAGAATATGTATTTTCCGATTTTTAAATTCATCTTTATAATTTCTTAGGCATTGTACATTACATATGCTGAACTTTAAAATATATGGAAGTTGGAATAATCAGCTATCTTGCCGGTCCACATCTCCACCGACGTCTTTAACAGTATTGCGGTTGATGGAGATCGCTTCACCATGTAACAAGTTGTTTTTACTGCTTTTGCCCAAAAGACTTTATCCAAATTTGTAGTTACCAACATTGCTCTTATTCTTTTCAAGAGAATTCTATTCTTCCGTTCCGCTACTCTATTCTGTTGAGGAACTGAATTGTCTTTTGATGCCTTCTTGCTTGCAAAATGCAAGAAATTCATCGTCTGTGTATTCTCCTCCATTATCTGACCTTAAACACTTGATCTTCTTTTTAGGTTCAAGCTCAACTCACGCTTTGTAAGTTTTAAAGACTGAGAACACATCTGCTTTTTTCTTGATAGGGTACACCCAACATCTCTTGGAATAATCATCAATAAAGAACACAAAGTACTTTGCTCTTCCTATGGATGTAACTGGTGCTTGCTATACATTAGAATAAACCAGTACCAGAATAGTCTTGCTTCTAAAACTCGATATGTTAAACTTCAGCCGATGCTACTTATTTGTAACATAATGCCCACAGAAGGGAAGAGCTACCAATTTGAGCCCAAGAAGCAACTTCTGACTGGAGAGAATCTTCAAGCCTTGTTATGATATGTGGCTTAGTTTACGATGTCACATCATTATTCATTCTTCTCCATGGCTAGTTGATATCACACATGAATCAGCTTCATGCAAGGTTTCTCTCTTGAGCATGTATAGATTTGCAGCTATCTTTTCTCACAATAAGCACTCCTCTAGCAATTTTTATGATCTTATTTTCTATATGGGTCTTGCGTCCGAGCTCATCCCATTGTCCTAAAGACAATAGATTCTTCTTCAAGCCTTTCACATGCCGTACATCTTGAATGATGTGTATTGTACCATCAAAAATTTTAATTTTTACAGTACCAATACCAAAATTTTTAGACATGAACATTGCCCATAAGTACAGACCCCCTAAGATAGGTTCATATTTATGAAACCATTCTCTCCGGGAAGTCATATGCCAGGAGACTGCTGAATCTAGAAGCCAGACATCAGCAAACTTTTTTCCTGCATTCATCAACAGTGGTTGCTCCACTGTATATAATTTCATCATCGTCTGATGTGCTTATGACGCATCCTTGAAATGTTAATAGCTCTGAAGACTTTTTATCACTACTCTTCTTATTATGCCAACACTCTAATTTCACGTGCCCCATTTTATCATAGTTATAGCATTTGATATTCTTCTTACTTTTTAATTTTTATCTACCATGGGTATGACTCCTACTGGAGTCACGTTCCGTTGATCTTCCTCTCGTCACCGGTAAGGCCTCCGCTTGTTGCGAACTTGCCTGCATATCTTCCTTGTTCTTGTGACGGTTTTCTTCCTCTAGAATAATGGTTGTAACGTTATCGAAGACTAGATTATCCGTAAGGACGTTATTTGTTAGGTTGATGATGGGTTGATCATTCGAGTCAGATAGACTCTGAAGTAGAAGTTCTACATGTTCATTCACACCGATTGTATACCCCAATATTGTGTTTAGGAGAATAGTGTATTTAGGGTGTTGATGTGGTCAGTGATCGATATAAATTCTGCCATCCTCAGAGTGTAAAGTTGTCTTTTTAAGAAGATTCTGTTGTGCAGGGATTTAGCCTTGTATAGCTTTGTTAGAGTATCACACATCTCTATTGCTATATTCTTCTCTTCTATGCTTGATAATATCCCGTCTACTAATGTTAGATGGAGATTTACAATAGCATTCTCGTCCATCTCGTTCTACTTTTTATCATCTGTGATGTCGTCCGGCCTTGCACCGATGGTCGCTAGCTAATTATTTTTTCTCAAGTTAGTCGTTATCTTTAACTTTCACGTTGAGAAATTACTCCCGTTAAATTTCTCAATCTCGAACTTCGCTGCCATTGCTTCTACTACAAATGGTAACTTCTACTATTTCACGTGAACAATAACCGTATTTACGAATAGTTACGATGCTCGTGAATAGTAATCATACTTGTGAATAGCACCGTACT
>BQKN01065765.1:165639-176596 GCA_022839385.1 Asparagus kiusianus | reverse complement strand
GGTGGAGTCTGTTTTGCTTATTCTTCACGTTTTTCTTAATTCCTTTGCCGTTTTCACAATTCTCCACCTCGGTGAAGTGTTCTCAACACTGAGTCGATACCAACATGAGCACCAATGCGTCATCTCTCCAAACTTGGCTGTACCAATGTGGTTGCCTATGTACCCCCTCTCCCAAGGGATCAAGCCGCCCGTAGTTCATCCAAATGGCCGTCAACGGCCTCAACAATCACGAATATGCAACAAGTTTCGACAATGATCAAACCTGTTACTCGGAACTACCTTAGTGAGCATATCCGTCGGATTATCCTTCGTATGGACTTTCACAATCTCCACATCGCCATCTTCAAGAACATCTCGAACGAAGTGATAACGAACGTCAATGTGCTTCGTCCTCGCATGAAAAACCTGATTCTTCGCCAAATAGATAGCACTCATGTTATCACAATGAATGGTGACAGACCGTTGTGATATACCAAGTTTCTCCAAAAGTCCTCGAAGCCAAATAGCCTCCTTCACAGCCTCCGTAACCGCCATATACTTTGCCTCCATCGTAGACAAAGCCACCGTAGACTGTAAGGTGCATTTCCAACACACTGACGCACGGGTCAAACTAAACACATACCCCGTAATAGACCGGTGCTTATCCAAATCTCGGGCATAATCCGAATCAACATAGCCAATACACAACTGCCCACCTGTAGTGTCCCGTTCATAAGTCAAACCAACATTGAGCGTACCTCTAATGTACCTCAAAATCTATCTCACGGCGTCCCAATGACCCACTCCTGAATCGTACATGTATCTCGAAATCATGCTCACCGCCTGTGACAAATCTGGTCTCGTACATACCATCGCGTACATCAAGCTCCCAACCGCACTCGCATATGGAGTCTTCGACATCAACTCTCGATCTTCAACTGTCTTTGGTGAAAGATCAGCTGAAAGCTTCAAATGGGTTCCCAATGGTACACTAACTGGCTTCGTATCCATGCTAACATGAAATCGCTGTAGTACCTTCTTCAAATAAGCCACCTGTGTTAAACAAATTCTACCCTTCTTCTTATCTCTGCCTATCTTCATTCCAAAATGCGTTTGGCCTCACCCAAGTCCTTCATCTCAAACTCATTTGAAAGCTAAACTTTCAACTCATCTATAACCGACCTACAAGTAGAGGCAACCAACATGTCATCGACATAAAGTAACAAATAGATGTATGTACATCATTTTAACTTGCGAAAATATACGCAATGATCAAACTGGCTCCGAGTATATGAATGACCAATCATAAAATCATCGAATCATCTATACCACTGTCGAGGAGACTGCTTCAAACCGTATAGCGATTTCTTTAATCTACAAACTAATTTTTCCTTCACCGCAGTTCGGAATCCCAATGGCTGAGTCATATATATTTCTTCATCAAAATCACCATGAAGAAATATCGTCTTCACATCCAACTGATCTAACTCCAAACTATATTGTGCCACCAAGGCTAGCAAAATCTGAATAGAAGAGTGCTTCACCACCTGAGAGAAAACCTCATTTTAGTCAATACCTTCCTCCTGTGCATAGCCCTTCGCAATCAACCTAGCTTTGAACCTCAATGGAGTGCCCTCAATGCCCTCCTTCTTTGTTAGAGTATCACACATCTCTATTGCTATATTCTTCTCTTCTATGCTTGATAATATCCCGTCTACTAATGTTAGATGGAGATTTACAATAGCATTCTCGTCCATCTCGTTCTACTTTTTATCATCTGTGATGTCGTCCGGCCTTGCACCGATGGTCGCTAGCTAATTATTTTTTCTCAAGATAGTCGTTATCTTTAACTTTCACATTGAGAAATTACTCCCGTTAAATTTCTCAATCTCGAACTTCGCTGCCATTGCTTCTACTACAAATGGTAACTTCTACTATTTCACATGAACAATAACCGTATTTACGAATAATTACGATGCTCGTGAATAGTAATCATACTTGTGAATAGCACCGTACTCGTGAATAGTGCCCAGTACCTTCAAAGGGTAAATAATAATCTAAACTATTTTGTGAAGTGGATGATCCACTTTTAGTGAAAGCCACAGAGCATACGATAAGGAGATACACGTATCCTAAGCTAGTCCCTTTGATACTATTTATAGGGACAAACTTGTGAAAACGGCGAAGGAATTGAGAAAAACGTGAAGAATAAGCAAAACAGACTCTACCACACCCTAGTGTGGTGGAGTCTGTTTTGCTTATTCTTCACGTTTTTCTTAATTCCTTTGTCGTTTTCACAATTCTCCACCTCGGTGAAGTGTTCTCAACACTGAGTCGATACCAACATGAGCACCAATGCGTCATCTCTCCAAACTTGGCTGTACCAATGTGGTTGCCCATGTACCCCCTCTCCCAAGGGATCAAGCCGCCCGTAGTTCATCCAAATGGCCGTCAACGGCCTCAACAATCATGAATATGCAACAAGTTTCGACAATGATCAAACTTGTTACTCGGAACTACCTTAGTGAGCATATCCGCCGGATTATCCTTCGTATGGACTTTCACAATCTCCACATCGCCATCTTCAAGAACATCTCGAACGAAGTGATAACGAACGTCAATGTGCTTCGTCCTCACATGAAAAACCTGATTCTTCGCCAAATAGATAGCACTCATGTTATCACAATGAATGGTGACAGACCGTTGTGATATACCAAGTTTCTCCAAAAGTCCTCGAAGCCAAATAGCCTCCTTCACAGCCTCCGTAACCGCCATATACTTTGCCTCCATCGTAGACAAAGCCACCGTAGACTGTAAGGTGCATCTTCAACACACTGACGCACGGGTCAAACTAAACACATACCCCGTAATAGACCAGTGCTTATCCAAATCTCGGGCATAATCCGAATCAACATAGCCAATACACAACTGCCCACCTGTAGTGTCCCGTTCATAAGTCAAACCAACATTGAGCGTACCTCTAATGTACCTCAAAATCTATCTCACGGCGTCCCAATGACCCACTCCTGAATCGTACATGTATCTCGTAATCATGCTCACCGCCTGTGACAAATCTGGTCTCGTACATACCATCGCGTACATCAAGCTCCCAACCGCACTCGCATATGGAGTCTTCGACATCAACTCTCGATCTTCAACTGTCTTTGGTGAAAGATCAGCTGAAAGCTTCAAATGGGTTCCCAATGGTACACTAACTGGCTTCGTATCCATGCTAACATGAAATCGCTGTAGTACCTTCTTCAAATAAGCCACCTGTGTTAAACAAATTCTACCCTTCTTCTTATCTCTGCCTATCTTCATTCCAAAATGCGTTTGGCCTCACCCAAGTCCTTCATCTCAAACTCATTTGAAAGCTAAACTTTCAACTCATCTATAACCGACCTACAAGTAGAGGCAACCAATATGTCATCGACATAAAGTAACAAATAGATGTATGCACATCCTTTTAACTTGCGAAAATATACGCAATGATCAAACTGGCTCCGAGTATATGAATGACCAATCATAAAATCATCGAATCATCTATACCACTGTCGAGGAGACTGCTTCAAACCGTATAGCGATTTCTTTAATCTACAAACTAATTTTTCCTTCACCGCAGTTCGGAATCCCAATGGCTGAGTCATATATATTTCTTCATCAAGATCACCATGAAGAAATATCGTCTTCACATCCAACTGATCTAACTCCAAACTATATTGTGCCACCAAGGCTAGCAAAATCTGAATAGAAGAGTGCTTCACCACCTGAGAGAAAACCTTATTTTAGTCAATACCTTCCTCCTGTGCATAGCCCTTCGCAACCAACCTAGCTTTGAACCTCAATGGAGTGCCCTCAATGCCCTCCTTCTTTGTGTATACCAACTTGTAATCAATTGTTTTTCACCCCTTTGGAAGCTCAACTAGCTCTCATGTATCGTTCTTATGAAGAGACTTCATCTCCTCCTGTATAGCTACCTGCCACGAATCAGCCTCCGAACTTTGCTTGGCCTCTCTAAATGTAGTAGGCACCATCTTATCGATACTCTCTACTGAAAATGCATACGCAACTATGTCGGCATATCGTGCTGACATTCATATGTCTCTCCTCTGTCTCCAAACCGTAATAGAATCCTGAACCTGAGCCGTCGATCCCTGATCCTGCATAACTATACTCGTATCATCATCATCGTCGTCGTGCTCGCCTGGCGTCACCTCAGTTGGCACTCTAATGGATACTGTATCATATGGACAACGTGGAGCTGTATCAATCTCCACCACCTGTGATATCTCCTCTGTTGAGTCGCTCTCCACCTGATAAGAGCTTGGAAGCTTCAAGATAGAAACCTCATCAAATGTGATGTCTTTACTCAGCATAATCTTCCTATCAACTGGATCCCAAAGCTTGTATCCCTTGATACCGCGCTTGAATCCTATAAATATAGCCTTCCTAGCTCGAGGTTCTAATTTATCTGTTCTTAAATGATAAAATGTAGGGCACCCGAATATATTAAGCTGGTCATAATCGTGTGCTGACTCTCCCGACCACATCTCCATAGGGGTCTTCCTCTCAATCGCAGATGAAGGCAGCATGTTAATGAGGTGGCTCGCATATGTAAGTGCCTCAGCCTAAAAGATCTTCTCCAAACCACTTTACGATAATAAGCATCAGACCTTCTCCAGTAAATACCGATTAAGCCTCTCTGTCACCCCATTCTGCTGCGGTGTATGACTAACCGTGAAGTGCCTCTCTATGCCATCGTCTCGACATAGCTGCAGAAATGGGTCTGAAGTATATTCACCATCGTTGTCGGATCGCAACGTCTTGATCTTTCTCCCAGTCTGCAGTTCCAACCTCTTCTTCACTCCACGGATATATCTAGAACTTCACTCTTCTTTGCTATGATGTACACCCAACATAGCCTAGAATAGTCATCAACGAATGTAACCAATATCGACCACCAAGTGATGCAGTCTTGGTGGGACCCCAAACATCTGTATGCACATAGTCCAGGATGCCCCTCGTCCTATGAATGGTCGTTCCGAACTTCACCTTCGTCTTTTTGCCAAGAACACAGTGCTCATAGAACTCCAATTTACCACTCTTGGCTCCTTTCAATAGCCCCTGCTTGCACAACGTCTGTAGTGACTTCTCTCCGGTGTGCCCTAACCTATAATACCAAAGCCTACTCCTGTCCGCCTCTAAACTAGCTGAAGCAACCTGGCCAATCTCAGTGCTCCCCTTCAGATAATACAAGTTTTGACTGTGGACTCCCTTCATCACCACTAAAGATCCCTTAGTAACCTTTGCTACAGCGTCCTTAAAGGTCACCTTGAATCCTTTTACCTGCAAAGCTCCAACTGAGATAATATTCTTCTTTAGCTGAGGAAAAAATCTCACCTCCTTCAATTCATGAACTACTCTATTGTGCATCCGGATCCGTACAGTACCTATCCTACAAATGTCACAGGATTGATCATTTCCCATGACTACAACTCCCCCATCGAGCTTCTCAAAAGATACAAACCAATCTCGCCTAGGGGTCATATGATAGATAGCACCGGAATCAAGTATCCAATCTGATGCATCTGCATGGTTCACCTCCGGAGTAATCAATATAGAAAAGTTCGAATCATCGGAATCATCGCCTTTCGTAATATTCACCTCATTGGCCTTCAGGCCCTTTTTCTTGTCATTCTCCTTCTCTTTGACCTTTGGACAATCTCTTTTTCAATGCCCTTGTTCCTTGCAAAAAGCACATTGCTTCTTTCCTAACTGGTGACGACCTCTTGACTTTGACCTTCCTCTATTTTCACCTTTCGGATATGGGCTTCTACCTCTCATCGACAAGGCCTCTCCTGAAGTACTAGGGCGAGAAGCCTCCTTATCCTTCCTCCTTATCTTGTTCACTATAAGTGATAGAAGATCTCTCGTTCAACAAAGTAAGCACGAAGGTATCATACTCCTCATCCGATAAGGAGCCCAAAAGAATAATAGCCTTGTACTCATCCGTGATCTTCTCATCCACGTTCGTCAAGTCCGACAACAACTTAGTATAGTTGTTCACATGAGCCGCAAGCAAGGTGTCTCTGGACATCTGAAATTTGAATAATCTTTGCAGCAAGTGCAAACGGTTCTCAACACTCTTTGTAAGGTACTTATTGTTAAGAATTTCCACATCTTGATTGCAGACGTCACCCCAATCACATCATATTTCAGCTCATGTTCCAAACAAGACCAGATCACCCCATAATCGTTCATATTTATCTTTTTCCATATCGCCTCTTCATATTTAGGTGGCCTCTCATCGACCATGATGGTCTCCTTCAAATTTTGAGCATTGAGCGCATCCTGTACGTCGCTCATCCATAAACCAAAATTGATTTTGTCGTCATATTTCACCACACTAATCTTAGTATTCTAAAAACCAACTTGAACTGTACCCACCATCTTGTTGATTTCACCAACTTCTTCATCCATAATCACGAACTCCAAATTACAAAGAAAGATTCAAACTTTATAGAATTTAGAAGTTACCTAACTGAACTCTAGATTGGATTCCAAATAGAACTCCTAACCACACGAGGAAAGCGAGATCTTCAACGGCAACTTCAAACACTAACTCCACCGAAGCCTAGAACTCCAAGAACTAAGCTTCCAACTAAATCTTCCTTCACCTAATCCAAAACCCTAGATCTGAAATCTGAGCTCTGATACCACTTGTTACGCGCCGTGCGGATGTGTGCTCGACAACCAAACGAGTCGGTGAGCGATGAGAGAAGAAAACCAAAACCAAACACGAGTGCAATTCACAAAATAACGACCAAAAATCACGCACAAACACATGAATTTACGTGGTTCAGCAATTGCCTACGTCCACGGGGAGAGGATGGGGAGATTTCCCTATATGGAGGAGAAATATAACGGGTTACAACTCACAAAATCACTCAAATAAACCCTAACCAAAGCTCTCAACTCCCTCACAATATCTCCCTCTCAAAGTACTTAAAACAATGCTAATTCTCTCCTTAAGAAATCCTAAAAACATGGTTCTATTTATAACAAAACATAATCCTAAATAGATTAGGATTCTAAAAACGAGTCTGTCATATCCTGGTGTGGCACACACCATACCCATGATAAACAGGGCAGATTCTGCCACACCAGGGTGTGACAGACACCACGCCCATAGCAAACAGGGCAGATTCTACCACCGGTGTGGCAGACACCACACCAGGATGTGGTGGATCTGTTTTGCTTATTCTTCACTTTTTTCTCAATTCCTTCATCGTTTTCACAAAACTCGGGGCCTAATAGAGTAGGGTCACAGCGAATAGTAGAGCAGAAATAACACAGATTTACGTGGAAAACCCTCTAAATAAATTTAGGGTAAAAACCACGGGTAATGATAGAAGAATCCACTATGAGGAAAACCTTTGGAGTTACAATATTTCTTTACAATGAGAAACTCTCTCTATTTTTCTCACTCTTCTATATGTGGAGTTATTGTTGTTTCTGAGATGATTTTCCCTTAAGAGTTTTGAGCCTATTAATTTATAGGCAGCTGAAAAATATTATTCGTAATTTTATAATATTTTTTCTTTCAGTGCAGCTTCTTTCGGTGCATTTAATTTGATGGTCCGCCACCATTTTTTTTGTTTTTTCCACAATTGCGGCTGCCAACAATTGCGGCTGACAAAAACAAGTTAAATCATTAAGCATTTTTCATTTTTTGATACCTACTATTTATGACTTCTTTTTTCCATATTTTCTTTTCTCATTATAGAGGATCTCTTTCATAGATATTTTCCTAGGTGTGTAAGTACGAGGCATGACCTTCTCCTTATTATTCTTCTTCTTCTTTTCCCTTTGATTTCCACAATCAAGGTTTACAATTGAAAATTTCAAGTTCTGATTTTGTATCAATATTATCAGAATATTGTAGGACATTATCCTCTTTGAACTATGATGTCAATGACAAACTTGATATTAGTGGGTAAGATGAAGTTATCATCATCATCATCATTGTATATTATTATTATTATTCAACGGGCAAAAAGTTTATGTACGAAATTATTATAGACTAATAAGCTAAGAACGTTTGCACAATCACGAAGGCTTTTACTATTGCTACATTGGCCATATTCATACGTTGTCGTCAACTATTAAAATCTTGGAAAGTAGCTAGTGAATTAATACAGCAGATACAACGTCATGTCACATGCAACGATCATCAACATCACAAATACATAGCAGCTAGCCCCACATGTGATGATGGAGTGCCAATTTGGCAGTACTTAAGTAGCCGTTAAGACAAGGCACCATCAAAAAGTAGGCCATGGATGGACCCCATGCACACACAAATCCTTTTCCGTTGGAAAAAAAAAATCATAAATTTGAAATATTAAGTGCTTTTTTCCTTATAAGAAGAAATTAGCGATTTTAATTAGCATGGATTAATCTTGACGTACGTAACATTATCATCCATCAATATAGTCATGATCTATGCAGACTACACTTACAACACTCGTATTGACAAATTGTACATGATTGCACGAATAGCTGATGGTGATGTATATATTAATAATTTTAATGATGCTATGTTTTTGCATGCTCTCCTATATCATTTCATACAAGGGTCCTCAGTGAGAAAGTTTTTTCTACCTCACCATAGCCAATTGCAGAAGGAAAGGAAAGAGCCCGAGGTTTTAAGAGACAAGTGCACATGTTTTTGCTAGCTTGCCTTGCAATTCGAGAGGGAGGAGCTAGCTAGAGAATATACATAGCAATTAAAGCTTAAATACACATACATATTGTTGGGGTTTTGTTTTTGATTCTTTGTGTAACTTCATGAGAATTAGATAGGGTTAGAGTTCTATCATGATTAGGAGTTTGAATCCTATTCTAATTAGGAAGTTAGGCTAGAGATATGGTTTTGGTTTCCATATGTATATTCTTCTATTGGTGGAGGAAAAACCATGAAGAAAAAGTAGAGATGTAGTAGATGAGAGAGAGAGGGGGTTTCGTAGTCTTTATCCGTGTAAAGATTATAAGGAGTGGGCTTTTGAGAGAATATGAGAGTTGATTATGTATTTGAGATTGAGAGATTGAGAGACGAGAGTTGAGTGGTTCCTCTTGTAGTTCTCCCTGATACATAGTGAATTTCTCGTATTGTTGCCCCGTGGACGTAGGTCGAAGTTGGTCGACCGAACCACGTAAATCTCGGTGTTTTTTTTCTTAATTGTGGTTGTTCTATATTATTGATTGGGGTTGGCTTCCGAGTTACGCATATCGTAGTAGGCGGGGAGACTGAAATCCCCTACAAGTGGTATCAGAGCGAAGATGATGGATCCGGGAGAGAGTTTGCAAGATAGAAGACGACGTCGTGCAAGATTGAAAATCGGCGTTACAAGAATCAAGATGAAAAGGGAAAAAGAAAAATATTGTAGCAGCGGTACTGTAGCAGAACACTGTAGCGTGGCGGGCACTGTTCACGGGGGATCCGACGGTCCAGATTGATTTGTTAGCCGATTGAGGATTTGGAGGCGGATTTTGGTGATCCATGAGTCGTTCCTAGGGTTTTTCAACGTGCTGAATTCGTTTTTGGCATCATTTTTATCAAATTCAATTACTACAGGGACTGATTTTAATTTTGATCGTGGTTAGAGGATGATGACTTCTTCGGGTCCGAAGTTTGATATTCCGCTATTTAACGGCAAGACAAATCTGATGGTAGATAAGGAGCAGGAGTTGGTTGGTGTGTATACTTGAGGAGGACAGTACCAGATTAGGTGGAGCTTGCAAGCGAGCACGACCAAGTGACACACATGGAGATGAAGATGGTGGCGTTGGACTTGAAGATGGTGAGCGCTCATATTCAGTCCAAGCCAAGTGATGGAGGAGATAAAGGCATCCAGCTCGTAGTGTAGAGTAGGAGAGGTGCACCAATATGATTTGAGACGAGCGATGCAGGTGGAGCACAAGGGCAACAAGAGAGGTGAAGGCGTCACGGCGAAGCAGAAGATAGTGAGGATCATGAAGGCATCCAATTGGGAGTGCAGGTGTTCTGATTTGAAGTGCGAAAAAAAATAGAAGACTCTAGTGAGAGAGATAAAGTTTCAAGACGACGATGATATATCTTCAAGGGAGTTTGGGAATCAAATCCAATATGGAGATTGTTGGGATTTTGTCTTTGATTCTTTGTGTAACTTCATGTGAATTAGATAAGGTTAGAGTTCTATCATGATTAGAAGTTTGGGTTTTATCATGATTAGGAGTTTGAATCATATTCTAATTAGGAAGTTAGGCAAGAGATAGGGTTTTGGTTTCCCTATATATATTCATCTATTGGTGGAGGAAAAACCATGAAGAAAAAATAGAGATATAGTAGATGAGAGAGAGAGAGGGTTTCGTAGTCTTTATCCGTGCAAAAGATTACAAAAAGTGAGCTTTGGAGAGAATATGAGAGTTGATTATGTATGTGAGGTTGAGAGATTGAGAGACAAGAGTTGAGTGGTTCCTCTTGTAATTCTTCCTGATACATAGTGAATTTCTAGTATTGCTGCTCCGTGGACATAGGTCGAAGTTGGTCGACCGAACCACGTAAATCTCGGTGTTCTTTTTCTTAATTATGGTTGTTCTATCTTATTGATTGGGGTTGGCTTCCGAGTTACGCATATCATGGTAGGCGGGGAGACTGAAATCCCCTACACACACACACACACACACACACACACACACACACACACACACACACACACACACACACATATATATATATATATATATATATATATATAAGTGTAATCAAGGAACAAATTTTAGTAGAAAATAAACCAAAAATACTTAATCAAAGTGAGCAAAAATTATTATCAAAGAGTAACCGAAGAACAAATTTTAGTAAGAAAATAAATCAAAAATACCTAATCATAGTATTTAACCACGTACATTGCACGTGCATAAAATCTAGTGTGTGTGT
>BQKN01065765.1:132740-150639 GCA_022839385.1 Asparagus kiusianus | reverse complement strand
TTGATGAGAGGTTGAAGGAGGAGCTGACTCCATTGGTTAATCAGAGAAAAAGAGAGGTTGAGTGAGGGATGACTAAAAGAAATTGGAATTTGGAAAGAAGAAGGTAAAGAATGGTCCAAAATGTGAATATTTAGGGAAATATATTTTTTGGTGCACATACCAACAACCCTAATAACAACAACTACTGTGTTTTTAGCGCACATGGAAATTACCCAAATTTTTTTTGAAGGAAAAAACAGGGAGAGGTTCCATGTTCATGTGTGTGTGTGTGTGTGTGTGTGTGTGTGTGTGTCAAAAGATTATAGTTACAAAATTAACAAAAAGAAATAAGGATCGGAGGAACCAAGAGTAGAGTTGACTGGTGAGGAGCGGACCTTATCGTCACCCACCGAGCCAATTCTACAAGGTTCCGTCCATCCCAGATAGCAGGAGCCATACATGGCTAAAGAGTATCACTGAAAATATACAGGTAATTGTTTTTGCTGATAGAATAGAAAACACACTACAAAAGGAAGGCGGAAATATTAGAAATTCTCTCCAACCGCATCTCCTGATGCTACATTGGCCAAATCTTGGAGACCAAGGTCGATAGCCGCCTGGTGGAGCATGACAGCTCTCCTGGAGGTCACTGTACCTGTCCAGAACAAGGTGTAACGTGCAGTAAGAGAGGCTATAATCAAAGGAGAAACAGTAACATTATTAAAAATAAAGTTGTTCCTGCTGATCCAAATCCTCCAATAGCAGCATGGGAGAATAACGCTCCAAAGAACTCTCAAGTGACTGTCAATGGATTGGTGACGGGACCCAGAGAGCAGGGAGAACATGTCTTGGGGCCATTCATCTCCTTGGACGTTTGGGGCAATCAAATTCCAGACCTCTCTAGTTACTGAACATGAAGAGAAGAGATGTTCATGGGACTCTTCCCGGGAGTTGCATAAAGGGCATAGTGTAACCTCATACCAACCATTTTAAGTGAGAACATCCCTAGTATGAAGCTTCTGATGGCTAAGAATCCAAAAAAAGATTTTAACTTTAAGAGGGATCGATAGGAGATCTCCATATGAAATTACCCAAACTTGCTCGTAAGTCGTAATAGTTATATTTTTTTAATACTCCAGCGACTTCTTGAAGGTTAAGAGTTCTTTTTCATTGACAAAAACTGAATTATTCTACACCATTATTATTTTCTTAACCCATTTTAAGTCTGCATTCGATAATCTTGATTGTTTTAACATCATTTTTTAAATTATGATGAAAATGAAGGTTATAATTTACTCCACTGACGCTAATCCCCATCATGATTGTTGCAAATCAATAGTTATTAACAGCATGAGGTGTGCAAATGGGGAATATGACCCTACTTGTGTGGGGCCAAAACGGACGTAGGACGGTGATCTCCACGTTCTGCCTATTTAGAGTTGCCACGTGTGAGAAAAAGAAAGCTCGACAACTACGAGGACGGCTTATCTGTCGCAGTAAAACATTTGATCCGCTGTCACACACGTGCGAGTAGCTGTCAGACACGGGCACGATATCATCGCGCGTGGGTCCATGAGCATAGGTGGCCAGCAACACGACAAAGGATGAGGGGGCCCTACGAGAATTCTGTTGGTTCTTTTACATTTTGCACCCTCCAAGAAATCCTTTCAGCATTAACTGAAAATGGTCCACAAATTTTGTGATGTCGTGTCGCTAGACGAAAACGTAAGTTTTAGCGGCGTTTGCCGCCGCTAGAATTTTCATGGTTCTTATATATGAGCAATACTGTAGGAAACAAATTGTTAAAGCAATTATTAACGACCGTTGTATTGTCGGAACGTGATGTTTACATTGAAATTTATCTTCGGGCATAAAAGTAAATTTTTAGTTATCCAAATTAAGATGGCTGGAACTAGTCAACGATCTCTCTACTCAAACTATAGAGTGCATGGTTCTACATTCAGCTAGGCTAGCTAGGTCCCTTAATTTGCTTGAGTAAGCTTGATAACAGATTCTATATATGTAGCATTTTAATCCAATAATTAGCTACAAGTTATCAGCGCATAATCGAAAAGAAAATCACACATGCAAGGATAAAAACATGATTACTTACGTGAATTTATCTTCATTATTTTTATCGTTTAATCAGACTTTTCAATTACATATCATGTATCTACTTGGCACATAAATCAGAAAGATGCATGCATGGGTGGATGTGGTTTGAGGATGTGGTTTCAGTTCAAAGAGAAAAGGAGACAAACAACACCACATCGTGTGTTAATAAACAACGTACGGAATTCTGATTGAATTGATGTAGAGTTGATGATGCATAGCATATAAAAAAAACTAAAAAGTCAAATTTCATAAAAAGAATAGTGAGTACTGTTTAATTTTCTGAAAACAATAAAGATTTAAGGTAACTACATATAATTATACAATATGTCATTTTCCCGCAACTAGTGATAAATGTTTTTAAGTATATAGTAATAAACACGCATGTCAAAATACTAAGTGTAAAAGGGCCTATACACAAAAACCCTAGAATTTTCCGGTACCTAGCTAAGGTGGCGCACATGGGGACTCTCTCACCCATTTCCTTCTCTTTTCTATAAAGCACTTCCTTATATATCAATCCTATCTCATTCTTCTCTCTATCACCCTCCTCCAACAATCCTCTCACCGCTCCTTGATCCTTCTCATTGCTTAATTACCATATCAATATCCATGGAGGCAATGAAGAGGAGGCGGAGGAGCTCCGGCGCTGTGAACATACAAAGAATGAGGAGGCGAGCTCTCGGCGTCAGTTCAGTCCACAAGAAAGTGAGAGAGCTGAAGAGGTTGGTCCCCGGAGGTAGATATTTGTGCGCAGAGCAACTTTTCCTGAGGACCGCCGACTACATCTCTGAGTTGAGGATGCAAGTACAAGTCTTAAGAGCGTTGTCCGACTTATATTCTCCATAAAAATGACATATCCTATATTTTTCATATATAAGACTATAGTCGTATTTTTCTTGAATTTTTTTCTCGAAGGGCATACAATATTTAGTGTTATTAATTAGTTGTTAGATATATAGTTTTTGGATTAGTTACTATATGTGTTATTCAGTGTATGTGGGAGTTTTCAGTTATCTAAGGAAGCTTCCATATATATATATATATATATATATATGTTCTTTTTTGCAAGATTTGAATTGGTTGATTGGTTTGGATTGTTTTTAAGTATTTGAATATACTGTTATTAATTCAAGTTCTATATGTTTAATTAAGGATATCATGCATAGAGTACCGAACGTTAATTGTTTCGATTCTCAATTGCAATATGATAATATTGCTGAAGAGATTAATTTGTAGCGGCTTTATTTTCCTACTATGTGAGAAGTTAAGATCCATTTTTATTCCCTTT
Organism: Asparagus kiusianus; assembly: GCA_022839385.1. Classification (NCBI taxonomy): domain Eukaryota; kingdom Viridiplantae; phylum Streptophyta; class Magnoliopsida; order Asparagales; family Asparagaceae; genus Asparagus; species Asparagus kiusianus. The sequence continues at coordinate 147,257 of BQKN01065765.1, read as the reverse complement.
TCATTCGGTAGAATCAGTTTTCTAAGTTCGGAATCGTAGAGGGTGTTAGTCAGTGGGAACATTTTATTAGAATGATCAAGATAATTATTAGAACAGAATAATTTTTTGAAGGCGGAATATTTTAGTAGGATAATGCAGAATAATTTTGTGAAATGGGATATCTTGGCAAAAAGATATGGGATACTTTTTAATAATCAAGAAGTAATTTAAGCATTTTATATATTTTCAAACAAACTACTAGTAATTAATAAATATTTAATATAGTTAATTAATCCTAAAGAACTATTGTTTAGACGATAAAATATTGCTAATAACAATTAGTATTATTATTTAAATGTTTTATATTTATTTTGAATTATTATTATAATAAAAGTTATTTTTTAATAAAAAAGAGATATATGATGTTTTTTCTTTAAAAATTATAATATTTGACAAAAGAATTAATAAAACAACATATAAAGAAAAAAAGTAAGAAGAGAGGTGATCCAATCTAATTAATTTCATGGTATGATGACAAATGGTAACTATAATTAGAGAAGAAAGAATGAAGAAAAGAAAATGATTATGAAAAGAACAACAATATTAATAAAGAAATATGAAAGTTCTAGTTTTTCATCATCAAGTTCTAGCTAAAAACTTGAGATAATTTAAGAGACTAGAACTCTCTCATTTGTATAGAAATATAAAAAAAGTGGGATAATTTTTTTTTACAATTATCCCAATTCTATTTTGGATATAGTTCTAACTGACTAACATCTTGCACTTCTATCATACTTAAAGTTCTAATTGATTAACACTCTAAAATATTATTCCATAAATTATCCCAATTCTAGTTTTTAGTTCTACCTCACTAACCCCTCTTAGCTAAGTAACCGTTAAAGGTTGCTCGTGACAATCTCATGGTTCTTTGACCACATCGGTGCAATTAGGAAACTACAAAGTATTTATAATTGCTAATTAGCCTAAAGTAAATAATCACGTGGTTCGCATATATCAATGAAATAAACAAGAGATGAAAGTGGTCTACCATCACGAATAGATGAAGTGTTAAGTTGAAGAAGAGCAAGAATAAATTGGGGTACATATCGCGACGAAATGGACAATGCATTAAGTTGAAATATTTTTCTCAACTACAATTTAGTCACTTGCGGTTGCGGTCCCCACTCTCTAGAGCAAACAACCCAAATTCCAACAATTAATAAATACCCATGCATCCTTTCCTAGTTCTTCTCCCTCAAAAATCTACAAAAGCTCGAGCAAGCAATATTGGCCAAGCTGATCTCAATTCTCCTCCTCCTCCTCCTCGTTCCCTCTCAATCACAATTAATCCCTACCAGCCTCAGAAATGCTAAGTCTCGGCGCCGAAGTCTTGAATAAATATGGACTGCCCCCTCCATCATACCGGCCGATGTCGTTAAAAAGCTACTCTCTCTGGATTTGTTGATTTGGTGGTATTTTTTTCAAAGTAGAAAATTTGGCCGGTGAGTGGTTTTGCAAACACTAAGATTTAGGATAGTTTGATTTTAAGGGTACACGTACATATACAAAAAAATCCTAATTGTTATTCATTTAAAATCTTTTGCCTCCTATACCATTCTCTGAATTTCTTCAAACTCAAATCAAACACAAGTGTTTGCTTTTCGAATATCTGTCAAATATTATGATATATTTATCTAAATTAATATTTATAGTTTTTGAATGTTAAATAATTTTAACTACTATGATAACAGTTCCTAGAGATTTGAGTTCTTAAATGTCATTATGTTTGTTTGTATAATTATAAAGAGCTTCTTTTTTTCAATTTGACGAGGGAACCTCCCAATCATCCTTTGGACCATAGGTATTAAACCCCCAAGTGTGGCTAAGGGGCACCCGAAACGCACGGGCCTCAGATATTCCAGAAAATTAAATTCCTATAGGTGTTTCCAAGGTGAGTTGTACATGAGACCTTGAAGTGCTACTCACAGGGAACTAACCAACTCGGCTAAATCGTCTTGGTATAAAGAGCTTCTTTAATTTCACTATCATTGGCATGAAATGCAACTGAATAGTTCTTTTGTCTTTATCCGTAGACTGTACCTTGAAGTAGAATAGATGAAAGCATGGTTAATAATTTAATTAAGGCTGAATAGTGGAGAAAAGGTCCTAAGCAATTCAGTTGTAAAAGATACATATTTCAGTAATTTATGAGTTGAGGTGAAGAAAATAACGTTACCTTCTTGGTTACAAATATTTGATAGTTTCTCCCAAATTAATTAATTCATGAGCTAGCTTGTCAATTTTCCAAAACTATGTGCAACAAATAGAGGTGATCGATAGCCTACTTTCGGAAGTAAATGCATCTTAGGATCACGAAAGCTCGTATTAATTAACTAACCCTATACTTAATAATTAATAATTCACTTTCATTTTTCATCCCCTGTTACTGAAAATTCCTTGGACCTGTTCCTCTCACGCGCCCTTGGTTGATATTTAGTTTACTTTCAATTCTAGCTATGAACACATTTTCCCGCCTCGGGTTGTTTTTTTATTTTATTTATTTTTATTTTTATTTTCTGGGCGTGAGAATCTCAAAAGTCTCGTACGGTACATATCACCGCATCAGCGGGATCCAAGTCTCGTCGCTTGGCTTTCCGTCACAGGAATCGCCGCCAATCCTGCAGCTGGCGACGTTTGTTCCGGGTCGGGTTCTTGTCCGCGGATGCGCCCGCGTGGAGGTCTAGGGTTGCGGGGTGCAGCGGTGCTAGCTGCTGGGGTTTTGAAGGAGGGGAGGCTTCGGCTGTTGCTGACGTATAGTAATCAACTCTAAATCAGCTAATTTGCAGGCTTAATTTCACATAACCCCCCTGAATTTAGGGGGAGTTGCACATTACACAGTGAACTTTGTTTATCTCCATATCCCCCTGAACAAATCACCGATTGTGATTTGGATTTTCTCCGCTGTTAAAAAATAGTGGAGAGACCACTATATTAATCAAAATCGCTGATTTATGTAGTGGAGGATTATGACTCATTCCAAACCTAATACTCACAATATTCCCATGAATTGCAATATCTTTGTATTTTATATTCAAAGACAAATCATAAAAACTCATTAAACAAATTAACGGTCATGAATATTGTGATATAGTAGTTATCTCTCCACTATCTTATCTTTGGGTAGTGGAGAAGATTTGAATCCACATAATTTTAATTTTTAATTGGCACATTAATACTCTTTATTATGCAAAGGAGAAGTCAGAATGTGCCACTATAACAATCATATGCTAATTAATTTTGAGTGTCATATGAGAATACTCCCGTGAAAGTTTTCACGCTTGCATAATAGAGGGTATTGGGTAGCGACGCTAGTGGTGGCGCCTTGGGAGGCGCTCAGGTGTAGGTCTTAAATTTGGGGAAATACCACTAAAATGCGAGTATGCCTTGGTAGCAATCACGCCTACAATTACCAAAAGGCCCTTTGTTTACTATTATTATTAGCCAAGTTCATTGATGATTCCGTTGACACCTCAGCATGCTAGATTGCTTGTTCCTTATACATGTCCCATTTATAGGTCCTGCTAAAAACCTCTCTCGACAAGACCACTAAGATCCTAGCGATCGTGTTCAACATTTAAACCCTCAGCCCGACCCGGTCATTTTTCTATCAATTTAACTAGGTGCGTGGAGAAACGAAACTAAAAGTTGAAGAGAACGACGAACAAAATCAGGGAAAACTGCTGAAACAGAAAACTCTCGGGACGATCGACCGGTTGAGCGAGTGCGGTCGACCGATGCAATCGCCAGGAAATTGGGTTTTACAGGAGTTTCGGATCGATCGACCGATGGGGTGTGACCGGTCGACTAATACCGTGCACGTTACAAGGTGCAATTTTATGTCTCTGGTCGGTCGACCGATTGCATATGTGCGGTCGACCAGTAAGCGGTTATGGGCCGATTTTATTTTCCTAAGCGGTTTTGAATTGGGTGTTTGTATAAATACAAACACGATTTCTAGGGTTTCTTAACCAGAAAATTGAGCCTTTTGAGCACTTTGAGAGAGAGATATTGTGAGCGAGTTGAGAGCTTTGGTTAGGGTTATATTTGAGTGATTTTGTGAGTTGTAACTCGTTGTATTCTCCTCCATATTGTGAAATCTCCCCATCCTCTCCCCGTGGACGTAAACAATTGCCGAACCACATAAATCTCTGTGTTTGGTTTGATTTGTGTCGTATTTTGGTGAATTGCACTCGTGTTTATTTTTGGTTCTCTTCTCTCATCGATTACCGACTCGTTTGGTTGTCGAGCACGCTTCCGTACGACGCGTAACAATTGGTATCAGAGCTTTAGAATTTTATATCTAGGGTCTTGCATTGGGTGGAGGAAGATTCATTATTTGAAACTTGGTTCTTATAGTTCTGGGCTTCGGTGGAGATAGCATTGCAAAATTGCCGTTGGGATCTCGCTTTCCTTGTGTGGTTAGGAAATCGTGTCGGAATCCTATCTAGGGTTCAGTTGGATAATTCTTCGATTCTATCAAAGTTTGAATCTTTCTTTACAGTTTGGAGTTTGTAAGCATGAGAGAAGAAGTTGGTGAAAGTAGTAAGACAATGATGAGTACAGTTAAGGTTGGACTTCAAAATACTAAGATTAGTATAGTGAAGTATTACGGTAAGATCAATTTTAGTTTGTGGATGAGCGACGTACATGATGTTCTAAATGCTCAAAATTTAGAAAAGACTATCATGATCCATAAGAGGCCACTAAAATATGATGAGGTGATATGTGACAAGATAAATAGGAACATTTGTGGGGTAATCAGGTCTTGTTTGGAACAAGAACTGAAATATGATGTGATTGGTGTGACGTCTGCGATGAAGATGTAGGAGATTCTTAACAACAAGTACCTTATGAAGAGTGTTGAGAATCAGTTGTACTTGCTGCAAAGATTATTCATATTTCAGATGTCCAGGGGAATCTCATTTGCGGCTCATGTGAATAATTATACAAAGTTATTATCGGACTTGACAAACATGAATGAGAAGAAAACAGACGAGTACAAGGTGATTATTTTATTGGTCTCCTTACCCGATGAGGAGTATAATACTTTCATGCTCACTTTGTTGAATGGTAGATCTTCCATCACCTATAGTGAAGTGACTAATACATTGACGAATTATAATTTGAGGAGGAAGGACAAAGAGACTTCCCAAGCTATCACTTCAGGAGAGGCCTTGTCAACGAGAGGAAGAAGTCCATATCTAAGATGTGGCAATAGAGGCAGGTCAAAATCAAAAGACCACCACCAATTAGCGAAGAATCAGTGTGCGTTCTGCAAATAACAAGGACATTGGAAGAGAAATTGTCCGAATCTCAAAGAGAAGGAGAATAGTAAGAAGAATGGCCCGAAGGCTAATGAGGTGAACGTCGCTAGAGGTGATGATTCCGATAATTCATGCTTTTCTCTTTTGATTACTCCAGAGGTGAACCATATGGATGCATCTAATTAAATGCTAAATTCTGATACTACTTATTATGCAACTCCCCGACAAGATTGGTTTGCATCGTTCGAGAGACTCAATGGGGGCGTAGTAGTTATAGGAAATGATCAACCCTGTGGTATTTGTGGGATAGGTACCGTCAGGATCCGGATACACAATGGAGTTGTTCGTGAATTGAATGAAGTGAGATTCGTTTCTCAGTTAAAAATAATCTTATTTTCGTTGGAGCTTTGGAGGCCAAGGGATTCAATGTGACCTTTGAGAACGATGTAGCAAATGTTATTAAGGGATCTTTGATGGTGATGAAGAGAGTCCATAGTAGAAATTTATATTATCTAAAGGGAAGCACCGAGATTGGCCAGGTAGATTTAGCTATTTTAGAGGCGGACGCGAGCAGACTTTGGCACTATAGGTTGGGGCACAAAGGTAAAAAGTCACTGCAGGTTTTGTGTAAGCAGAGGCTATTGAAGGGAGCAAAGAGTGGAAAGATAGAATTTTGTGAGCACTGTGTTCTTGGCAAGAAGACAAAAGTGAAGTTCGTGATAGCCGTACACAAGATGAATTGCATCTTGGACTACGTGCACATGGATGTTTAGGGTCCCACCAAGATGACATCACTTGGTAGTCGACATTGGTTCGTCACTTTTGTAGATGACTATTCTAAGCATTGTTGGGTGTACACCATGAAGCATAAGAATGGAGTCCTAGAGTTATTTATAGAGTGGAAGAGGAGATTAGAACTGTAGACTGAGAGAAATATCAAGACGTTGAGATCCGATAACGCTGGCGAGTACACTTTAGACCCCTTTCAGCAGCTATGTCGAGATGAGGGCATAGAGAGACACTTCACAGTTAGTCATATGCCATAGTAGAATGGCTTGACATAGAGGTTGAATCGGTCTCTACTGGAGAAGGTCTGATGTTTGTTAGCGCGGAGTGGTTTGGAGAAGATCTTTTGGGCTGAGACACTTTCATATACGAGCCACCTCATTAATAGGCTATCTTCATCTGCAATTGAGGGGAAAACCCCTATAGAGATATGGTCGGAGGAGCCAGCACAGGACTATGATCAGCTTAAGGTATTTAGGTGCCTTGTATTTTATCATGTGAAGACTGATAAATTGGAACATCGAGCTAGGAATGCCATATTTGTGGGATTGAAACAAGGTGTCAAAGGATACAAGCTTTCGGATCCATTTGATAAGATGATTGTGCTTAGTTGAGACGTCACATTCGATGAGACTTTGATTTTAAAGCTTCCCAGCTCTTATCATGTAAAGAGCACCCCGACAGAGGAGATATATAGGTGATGGAGATTGATGTAGCTCCACTTTATCCAGATGGGACTGTACCCATTAGAGTGTCGTCTGAGGTGACACCAGACGAGCAAGCCAATGATTTGGAGGATATAGGTACAATTAAGCAGGATCAGGGACTGACGGCTCAGGTTTGGGATTCTATTGCAGTTCGGAGGCCGAGGAGAGACATACAGATGCTAGCGAGGTATACATACACAATCGTTGCATATCCACTTTTGGTGTAGAGTGTCGATGAGATGGTTCATACTATATTCAAAGGGGCCGAGCAGATTTTGGAGGCTGATTTGTGGCAGGTGGCTATGCAGGAGGAAAATGAAGTCTCTTTATAGGAGCGACACATGAGAGCTTGTCGAGCTTCCAAAGGAATGGAAGGCTATTGGTTCTAAGTAGGTGTATACGAAGAAGGAGGGCTTTTAGGGTACTCCCGTGAGTTTCAAAGCAAGGTTGGTAGTGAAGGGCTATGCACAGAAGGAAGATATTGACTACAATGAGGTATTCTCTCCGGTGGTGAAGCACTCTTCGATTCGGATTTTGCTAGCATTGGTGGCATAATATGGTTTGGGATTAGATCAGTTGGATGTGAAAATAGCATTTCTTCATGGTGATCTTGATGAGGAAATCTATATGACTCAACCATTAGGGTTTCGAGTTGTAGGGAAGGAGAAATTAGTTTGAAGGTTGAAGAAATCACTATACGGGCTGAAGCAATCTGCGAGACAGTGGTATAGGCGATTTGATTGGTTCAAGATCGACCATTCGTATATTAGGAGCCAGTTTGATTCTTGCGTACTATCGTAAGTTGAATGGAGATGCGTACATTTACTTGTTGCTTTATGTCAATGACATGTTGGTTGCTTTTATTTTCAGATCCGCTATAGATAAGTTGAAGGTACAGCTTTCGAAAGAGTTCGAGATGAAGGATTTGGGTGAAGCGAAGTGCATTTTGGGGGATGGAAATTGGCAGAGACAGAGATATGAGTAAAATTTATTTGACACGTGTGGCTTATTTGTAAAAGGTGCTACAACGGTTCAATGTGAGCATGGAGACAAAGCCAGTTAGTGTACCATTAGGAGTCCATTTGAAGCTTTCAGCTGACCTTTCACCGAAGACTGATGAAGATAGAGAGTTGATGTCGAAGACTCCATATGCCAGCGCAGTTGGAAGTTTGATATATGTCATGGTTTGTACGAGATCGTATTTGCCACAGGCAGTGAGCATGGTTTCGAAAAACATGCACGACCTGGGTCCGGGTCATTGGGATGCCGTGAGATGGATTTTGAGGTTCATTCGAGGTACTCTTAACATTGGTTTGGTTTTTGAGCGGGACACTAGCAGTGGTGTAGGCTGTCTAAAAATCACAATAGATAGTTGATCCCCCATCAAACACCGATGATGGAAGTTACAATCTGACGACTTTCAGAAGGCCACAATTTGAGGACTTTCACGTAAAAGGTTACAATCTGACGACCTTCACAACAACTAATGAAAGCCCCAATTCAACAACCTTCATAATTAACATCGGGAGTTACAATCTGACGACTCTTATATTTTCAAGGAGCCAAGACGAAGGTTACAAGGTGACGATCTTTGCGGCGCTCTAGCAAAGGAGACTACAAATCGACGGTCTCTTCATATTAGAACGCAGATATCTCTCAAACCGTAAGGAATTTGGCAAAATGGATGAAGCGAACCGAAGCATTTGGCTAGGTTCGAATGGCTCCGTCTCGTCGAGATAGCCGATTTTCATATATAATTCGTCCAATTCCGACTTACGGTTTGAAAGTTATGACATGTTCTTCGTAGCAAGCTATGTTCTAAAGTCCGTCTACAAGACCGGACTTCGTCAGAACATTGGACTTAGCCTGAAGCTCGCCAAGCCCGCCTAAGGTTCGCCTCTGCATTACAGAGTCAAAACGCACAGGTCGAATCAGCGTTATAACCTCAAAACGCAGAGGTTATCCTTGTGATATAGCATCAAAACGCAAAGTTACGGCCTAACTCTGCGTTTTCAACATCAAAACGTAGAGTTAATCTCTAAAACGGCCTAACTGTGCGTTTTCAGCCTTTAAACAGGCCCAACTCTGCGTTTTCAGCATCAAAACGCAGAGTTAGTCTCTAAAACGGCCCAACTGTGCGTTTTCAGCCTTTAAACAGGCCCAACTCTGCGTTTTCAGCATCAAAACGCAGAGTTAATATCTAAAACGGCCCAACTGTGCGTTTTTAGCCTTTAAACAGGCCCAACTCTGCGTTTTCAGCCTAAAACGCAGAGTTAATCTCTAAAACAGCACGACCTGTGCGTTTTCAGGCCTAACTCTGCGTTTCAGGTCCAGAAACGCACAGTTTGGGCCCAGAACGCTATTTTCAGCGTTTTGACTCGTTCAAAGCACTAACAGAACGGTTTCAAAACCGTTTTTCCCACGATTTGGGGAGCTGTTTAAGAGGGGGCGGTTACACCCCACTCAACCCATTGAGGAGCGGATTAAGGGGGTAGTTACCACCCGTAATCCCCTATAAATATCAGAAACTCAATTGAGTTAAAGGATCGGATTTTTTTCATCGACAAGGGGGAGATTCGGTCATTCTTTCGACGAGCTTTTTTTAGATTTGAGGCTTGGCAGCAAAGGGGGAGATTTCAGAGCTTGGGAGATCTACAACAGGAGCTTCTGAATACTTGGCTTTATAACCGACTTTCGGTAAAATCAACTCGTTCGGAGTTATCAACTCGTTCAGAGTTATCCACTCGATCAGAGTTCTAAAACTCGTTCTGAGTTATTAACTCGTTAAGAGTTGTTTTCAAACTTGTCATACAAGTTCTTCACAGCGTCAAATCGTGAGGAGAAGACCACGTTCCAGTGAATCAAGACGTGCGGATTGTCAACGGAGAGCAAACTCGACGCGAGCATTCGAGGGAGGCACTCCATCGCCACCGTGAAGAACCCAGAATTAAACAAAGGGGAGAATCAAATTCATTCTCCTCTCTTTTGTAATCGGAAACCAAATTGTAATCGATTTTGAGAGAATACAAATCAAATTTTCTTTCATTGTCTTTTTACATCAAATTTTCCAACCAACAAGTGGACAATTATGTATTGGATACGTAGATTCGGACTACACTAGAGATTTGGATAAACACTGGTCGATGATGGGGTATGTGTTCACTTTGACCCGTACGCCGGTGTGTTGGAGATGCACCTTACAGTCTACGGTGACTTTGTTGATGATGGAGGCAGAGTATATGGTGATACAGCGCCTGTTAAGGAGGCAATTTGGCTTCAAGGACTTTTGAAGGATCTTGGTGTTTCACAGTGATCCGTCACTATTTATTATGATAGCATTAGTGCTATTTATTTGGCAAAGAATCAGGTCTTTCATACGAGGACGAAGCATATGGACGTTCGTTATCACTTCGTTAGAGATGTTCTTGAAGATGGGCATGTAGGGATTGTGAAGGTCCACACAAAAAATAATCCAGCGGATATGCTCGCGATGGTGGTTCCGAGCAACAAGTTTGATCATTGTAGAAACTTGTTACAAATTCGTGATTGTTCAGGCCGTTCGTGGCCATTTGGATGAACTACGGGCGGCTTGATCCCTTGGGAGAGGGGGTACGTAGGCAACCACATTAGTACAACCGAATTTGGTGAGACGACGCATTAGTGCTCATGTTGGTGTCGGCTCAGTTTTGGGAAAACTTCGCCGAAGTAGAGAATTGAAGAGAACGACGAACAAAATCAGGAAAAACTGTGGGAACAGGAAACTCTTGGAACGGTCGAACGGTTGAGTGAGTGCGGTCGACCGATGCAATCGTCAGGAAATTATGTTTTACAGGAGTTTCGGGTCGGTCGACCGATGGGGTGTGACCGGTTGACTGATCACGTGCACATTACAGGGTGTAATTTTGTGTCTCTGGCCGGTCGACCAATTGCATATGTGCGGTCAATCAGTAAGCGGTTATGGGCCGGTTTTATTTTCATGGGCGGTTTTGGATTGGGTGTTTGTATAAATACAAACACGATTTCTAGGTTTTCTTAACCAGAGAATTGAGTCTTTTGAGCACTTTGAGAGGGAGATATTGTGAGGGAGTTGAGAGCTTTGGTTAGCGTTATATTTGAGTGATTTTGTGAGTTGTAACCCGCTGTATTTCTCCTCCGTAGAGTAAAATCTCATCATCCTCTCCCCGTGGACGTAGGCAATTGCCGAACCACATAAATCTCTGTGTTTGGTTTGATTTGTGTCGTATATTGATGAATTACACTCATGTTTGTTTTTGGTTCTCTTCTCTTATCTCTTACCGGCTCGTTTGGTTGTCGAGCACGCCTCCACACGACGTGCAACAAAAATTTATATCTTAATTTTCTTTTCGCTTTCCCCCTTTCCAATTTTGTTTTGTTTTTCTTTCCAACCAAGCGGTAGTATTTTATTTTCTCTCACTCAAACCAAACAGGTGCACACCGTTTGGGAGTGTTTTCCTAAATGGGTTAAAACTGTTTGGGAGTTTTAATAATTTTTTTTAAAATAAAACCTCTTTTTCTTCTGTTCCCTTCCTATACTAAGGGTCTTTTTGTTTGCCTAAAAAAATTGAAAGTCAAAGAAATTGAAAACTATTAAATCAAAGAATTGTTTTGGGAGTGTTTGGTTTGCTAAAAAAAGAAGGAAATCAAAGAAATGAAGATGAGTTGTCACCTTATTATAGGATGATGTGAGTGATTTTTAAAAAAAACTTGTTTTGATGTTGTTTGGTTGGCGGAAAAAATAATAAAATAAATTATAAGAAACCTATTTCTTGTAATAGGTTATTTTCTTTTGCTTGGTTATTTCTTAAAAATAAGAAAATATATGAGATGAGATGAGTTGTCATTATATTATTAAATGATGTGACCACACTTAAGGAAATTATTTTCCTAGCTTTTTGGGAGAAAAACAAAGAAATGAAATGTTAATGAGATGAGATGAGTTGTCATAATCTTATTGTATGATGTGAGTAATTATTAAATATGAGATGAGATGAGTTGAGTAATGTTGTGGATGCAAATAATATTTTATTAGATGTGATGGATGAGTTGTTGAATGAAAATAATATTTTATTAGATGTTGTGGGTGAGTTTTAGGGGGGGTTATTCATTGGTGTAATTTGGGGGGTAATGGGATAATTTGTGGAACATCAGTGTTTGGTGTTATTGGTTGGGGTAATTGGAACTGGATTCAAGTTTTCAGTGTTATTGGTATGTTGGGAGTAATTGGGGATAAATACCCCACTTTCCCCTAAATTACACCACCTATATAACCATTCCTCAGCCCCAAGCCCATTTTTACCCTATTTCTTCTCCTGGAACAAAAGAGGGGAGCAAATTACCCCTCAGATCTCGAGCTCGATTCAGCCAAAACCGGCGTCGTCCGTCCTCGTGGTCGTTCACCCGCTCCGCCATCGTCTTCCTCGAGCTCGAGAGTCCGCCCCGCCGTCGTCTTCCTCGAGCTCGAGATCCCGCCCCGCCGTCGTCGTTCCCGAGGTCGCTCGGCCGCCACCGCCATCTCCTCCGCCGCCTCCTCTGCGGCACCGCCTCAAACACCACCAACAATCCCAACCCGGGTACAATCTCTGCCGCCATCTCCTCCGCTGTTAAAACAGAAGATATTTTTTCCTGGTTGAAAGTTTTTGCTTCTTGTTTTTTTCTTTTTCTGGGAAAGAAAAGGTTTGTACACCTTAAGATGTTATGTATAGGTTTATTAGAAGAGGTTCGTTTGTGAATATGCCAGTCCTCTCTGTAAATTTTTGAGTATAATGAGCGTATCGTGATTTTATTTTGGCTATACTTTTATACTGACTAGCAATCCGATAAGAGAGGGTTTTAGTGTATACTTGCGAGTATATATGCATCAATAGAAAAGAAAAAAGACAATTGTACGGGAGAATTAATCTGGAGCAGTATGTTTCGATCTAGTATGAGTTGTATTGTTAGTTTGATTTGATCTTATGAAGCCGTGTCCAATTTTTGATATAGTGGTGATCTTAGACAGCATATTTTGAAGATCCTAACATATTTATGGCAGAATTTGAGCATTTTCTTTGCTATATGTTTCGCTCTTGTATGAGTTCTATTGTTAGTTTGATTTGATCTTATGAAGCTCTGCCCATTTTTTGATATAGTGGTGATCTTTTAGACAGCATATTTTAAAGATCCTAACATATTTATAGTAGAATTTGAGCATTTTCTTTGCAAGCACAAAAGGTTCACACCTATCCCTGCAATTGAATGTGAGCTTCGACGCTACATAGGAGTTTTACTCGCTTAAGTCATGGTTAGACAGCATAAAATTTGTTAATCTAGCATAATAGTTAAAATAAATATCAAAATATTTTAAGATTGATTAATATTATTATTATATTATTATTTTTAATATTTTATATTAAAATAATCTTAAAAATTAATATTATTTTATATTATAACTATTATTTATTTAACCATTTGATGTTATATCAAGTTAAACTTGAATTTAATTGAGCTATAAATATAATATTATAAAAAAATATCATACTAAAATTGTCCTACTCAAATTGTCCCATTACCCCATTTTACCTTATTTTATCCCACTCAATTATCCCATTGGGTAAAATTATCCCATTGGAACAATTTACCCCAAATTATACCAACGAATAACCCCCCTTAGGGGTGGGTAGAAATGTGTGAAATTGTACTTTTTGAGTTTTCTTGGTTTGCATTTCTATTTTTTGGTTTTTTTAGGGGGTGTTAGTCAATTGGGACATTTTCATGCAAAATGGGATAATTGTTAAAGTGGAATAATCTTTCGCTAGTGGGATATTTTAGTGGGATAACTATGAACAATTTTGTGAAGCGGGATATTTTGATAAAATAACGTGGGATAATTTTTTATAATCATGAAGTATATATTTATTCATTTTGAAGATATAAATACTATTTATGTATTTTAAACTTACTATTATTGATTGATAATTGCTTACAAGAATGTTCTTTACTATTAAATAACTTTTGGTTAGACTATAAGATATTGACAATTATTATTATTATGATGGTCTAATGATGGTGATAACCATAATAGGAAATAAGTAAATAAAATAAAAAATAAAAAATAAAAAATAACAAAATAAATATGAGTTCTAGTTTTTTACCACCTAGTTCCAAGCTAAAACTTAGAATAATTTGAGAGACTAGAACTCTCATTTTTGTATAGAAAAATAAAAAAAGTGGGATAATTTTGTACCATTATCCTAATTCTAGTTTTGTTAAAGTTCTACTTGACTAACACTGTAAAATTTTATTCTAGTTTTAGTTCTATGTGACTAACACCTTAAAATTTTGTTCTAGGTTTAGTTCTATATGACTAACACCTTAAAATTTTATCCCACAGATTATGCCAGTTCTAATTTAAAGTTGTAGGTGACTAACCGGGTCAAACTATTCACACTCCCAAACAGTAACTTTGGGGGTGTGTGAGGACTAAATCGCCCTTCTCTCACCGGACAGTTGGGGGGCATGTGAGGGCATTTTCGACAATCCAACTCCCAAAATTACTGTTTGGGAGTGGATATAGCAAACGTGTGACTAACCCCCCTTAGGAAATAACCAAACAGCCCCTAAACATGCCTTCCCCAAAAAATTCCCCGAAACAGTCTAAAACCGCCTGCGCCCTCTCCAAATCCCTAACCCCAATCTCACGCTCCTCATCAACCCCCTCATCG
>BQKN01065765.1:117530-132640 GCA_022839385.1 Asparagus kiusianus | reverse complement strand
CCCCCCCGCCCCTCATCGACGCCCTCGAAGTCCGACCGCGGCCGCATCTCCTTCTTCAACGGGCTCTCGTCCTCCTCCTGGATCTTTGCTGGGGCTCTCGCTACTCACCGGCGACCGCCTCCGTCGTGGTCGGAGGCTGCAGCATTGCTCTCCCTCATCGCCTCCACCCTCCTCCTCGTCGTCAATGTTCCTTATTTGACATCTTTCATCCCAAATCTTCTAGTGAGTTCTAATATTCATTAAAGATATGATTTTTGACTAATTTATTGGGATATGAGTTGGAAATTAGCTTCTAATGGTAATTGATTAGAGCATTTTCTTGTTGACGAATAGAAACTTTTTGCTTTATTTGATTTATAGAATTCGAGTCGATTCACATTTATCGCACGAGTTTTTAATCAATCTGGTGTCTCTTTTACAGACTTATCCGAATCCATTGCAGAATAATCCAGCTTATTCAGTTGTTAAGTATGTGTATTTTCTCTTTTTCATTTGATTTACATAAAATTTTGTTTATTTTGATACTGCACTATTAAGTTTGAGGATTAATAGATAATATTTTTTTTTGCAGGCAGTATTTTGTCAATGATTCATTTAATTAGTCTATTATCCATTTATCCTAATTATATTTAACATGAACCTAGCTACTATGTACTTGCTAGTTGTCTGAATTTATTGATAATCAGATTTCCAAAATTTTGTGTATTGCAAATTATTTAGCTAAACCTGTGATATGTCAAATTTGATGCGTGTCGATAATTGAGCTAGATATGAAACTCTCTATCCTATCTGAGTGCCTCGTGGAGTCTGTCACAGTCACCGTTAGACCAAGTGCAATAGGAGGGGAAAAGGGTGGTTTTTCCATACAGCAGCTAGGGAAATTTCAAAAGCTTTCCAATGGGTGAAATATTTCCCTTCCGCGAAATTGCATGAAATACACTTTATGTGGGGTCCGCCTCCTATATAAGAAAAAGAAAAAAAATTAATGAAGAGTGATCCAATGGGAGAAGAGCACGCAACCCCATCAGCCCCCACCAACCCCACGATTTTTGACCAGCCATGCACATGGAAACGTGCCCTCTCCCGTTGGACCAACTCTTTTTTGTTTTCACCTAATATTTAAATTGTAGATTTGGAGCATAAATAATTCGAATTAAATTTTTTTATACCATTATTTCTAATTTTTTAAGGTCTATAAATAGAGCCTAAATTTGTGTCATTTGGACACCAAAAAAATTATGATTTTACACCCTTTATTTCTTCCTTTTTGCATTTCTCTCTACTTTCTTCTTCCATTGTCAAGCTTTTTTTGCAACCTTCATGGATCCATCACAAAATTACAATTTGCCCCCAGGTTACAATTTTCCTAATCCTCAAAATCCTAATATGCAACGCCCAGAAAATACTCAGAATACGGGGATGCCGGCAAATTTTCAGATGCCGTATATGATGCCTCCAAATATGGGCATGCAATACCCGTATAATAATCCTTATATGCCATATAGGTATCAACAATATCCTGGAAGCAGCTATGCTCCCTCCAATATGAACTTTCCGAACGCCGGTCCGACTACGGAGCCGGTTACACTCCGTTTTAGCAGTGGATCGACCGATATCCCGGAATTTTCCACCCAGATCTCTCTAGGAAATATTGATGGGGATACTCCCCATAGTTTTTTACCTCTAACCCAGCAATCATCCAATCGATCAAGTTATGATAGTTGGAGCATCGAAGACAACAAAGTTCTACTCACTGGTTACTTTCACTTTAGTAACGACAGTGAATTGGGGAACAACCAAAAGGGTGATACTTTCTGGGGTAAAGTTACAGACTACGTTAATGAGCACTCAACAAGTGGAAAAGTGAGGACCATAACACGGTGTCAAAGTCATTACCGTGATATCAACAAAAAGATTTACGGTTTTGTTGGTTGTTACAGTGCTGCGTGTAGGGAGAGGAAAAGCGGTTGGTCCGATGATAATTACATATTGAAGGGTCAGGAGTTGTATTTGGAGAAATACGATGGGAAGTTTGCTTTGGTGGATGAATGGAAGCTCGTTCGAAATCAACCAAAATATATCCGAGGGTTAAATGAATCGGGAAGTAGTGGATCCAAAAGAAAGAGTAGTGACGACGACGTCGAATCTGTTCCTATCGTTGTACGTCCAGAGGGAAGGGACGCTGCAAAGAAGAAAGCTAGAGCTTCCTCTAGTAAATCATCCACCTCAAGGAAATCGAAGGTCGCAATTGAGGAGGAGTTATCCAATCTAGCTACCGCTCGTGATAACTTTGAAGAGAAGCAAGCAAATACTATTTCAGCTATGAATCGCCTCGCTCATGCCAAGCAGATGGAGATGTGTATATTATTAAAAAATAAGGTTATCAATAGCGGAAAGTGTCGCATAGCGGTGGGGCATCGCTAAGGCTATTTCGGGCTATTGCGGCAAAATAGCCGTAAAAAGCGCAAAGTCAAATAGCGGTCTAATTTAGATATGTATAAATACTAAAAAAATTAAAGAAAAATCTAAAAAATCTAAAAGTACATATTGAATGATTTAAAGAGATCATAAACATGAAATAGACATGTAACCATCACGTAATACCGAAGATGACTAGAGGAGTCAAAAAACCATCGTCTTTGAGAAGAAGAGCTTAGCGGTGACAGGACTGTCCTAAGAGGAGCTCACGGTGAAGGATGTGAGAGGAAGTATCAAGGTAGGTGCTAGAGGATATGAGAGCTGGCGGGAGTATGCTAAAAATCACAGGAGACGGTGGAATACAATGGTCAAGAGTTGAGTTTAATTTTAAAAAATAAGCCTCAAACCGTTTTTAAATAGTAGTCAAAAAGCAAATTTCGAATACAATCGCTCACTATTTACCGTTATGACACACTATTAGCCGCTTTTGCGAACAGACATATTCCGCAATATGTCATCGCTATTGTGCGATAGCGTAGCGGGCGATAGCGTCGCGGGAAGGGACCGCTAACGCTATTAGCACCGCTATTATGGGGCTATTTACCGCTATTTCTAACAGTGTTGAAAAACAAACCAGATCGAGACGATGAAGAAGAAGAATTATTGAATATGTTGAGGAAGGATCTGTTTGGCAAATAAGATCATGTGTTATGCTTGTGTGTTTGATTTTTGAAGTGTTTTGTGTTATGTGTGTTTAACCTCAGAGTCGTCGTCTGTTTGTAATGTAATTTTAATGTTTCAATAAAATTGTTGTTTATGTTTGAATAAATCCGATTGAAATGACTACACCCTGCACAACAATGCAAAAGATGAAATGACTACACTCTGCACAATAATACAAAAGATGAAATGACTACACTCTGCACAACAATACAAAATATGAAATGACTACATGTCCCAGCAATTGCATGTTAAGTCAATTATTTGAACACATACCATTCGTTATAAAAACTGACGAAATGCACATCATAAGTATTCCTATAACCATTTGTTCAGCATATCATCCAATGGATCCAACCCTAAATGAGTTCAGTCTTGAAGAGTTCCAACGACAATAGGAGTTACAAGAAAAAATACTTGATAGGCAGCAAGAACTGCTTGAAGAATTGCAAAGGAGAAATGAAAAAACACATACGAGAAAATCCATATATAGAAATCATCATGCAGCACATGAGAGGCTCATGGCCGACTACTTTGCCGAATCATGCACTTACACTGATGCCCATCATGCAAAGTAGTCTAAATCCAACGGAAAGAATTGAGTTATGGAATTATTATAGGTAGGGCTTTGGCTCTAAGACCATCTCCAGCAGTGTAGTCATTTCATCTCTATATATGGATTTTCTCTTATGTGTTTTTTCATTTCTCCTTTGCAATTCTTCAAGCAGTTCTTGCTGCCTATCAAGTATTTTTTCTTGTAACTCCCATTGTCGTTGGAACTCTTCAAGACTGAACTCATTTAGGGTTGGATCCATTGGATGATATGCTGAACAAATGGTTATAGGTATACTTATGATGTGCATTTGGTCAGTTTTTATAACGAATGGTATGTGTTCAAATAATTGACTTAACATGCAATTGCTGGGACATGTAGTCATTTCATATTTTGTATTGTTGTGCAGAGTGTAGTCATTTCATCTTTTGTATTATTGTGCAGAGTGTAGTCATTTCATCTTTTGTATTGTTGTGCAGGGTGTAGTCATTTCAATCGGATTTATTCAAACATAAACAATAATTTTATTGAAACATTAAAATTACATTACAAACAGACAACGACTCTGAGGTTAAACACACATAACACAAAACACTTCAAAAATCAAACACACAAGCATAACACATGATCTTATTTGCCAAACAGATCCTTCCTCAACATATTCAATAATTCTTCTTCTTCATCGTCTCGATCTAGTTTGTTTTTCAATAATATACACATCTCCATCTGCTTGGCACGAGCGAGGCGATTCATAGCTGAAATAGTATTTGCTTGCTTCTCTTCAAAGTTATCACGAGCGGTAGCTAGATTGGATAACTCCTCCTCAATTGCGACCTTCGATTTCCTTGAAGTGGATGATTTACTAGAGGAAGCTCTAGCTTTCTTCTTTGCAGCGTCCCTTCCCTCTGGACGTACAACGGTAGGAACAGATTCGACGTCGTCGCCACTATTCTTTCTTTTGGATCCACTACTTCCCGATTCATTTAACCCTCAGATATATTTTGGTTGATTTCGAACGAGCTTCCATTCATCCACCAAAGCAAACTTCCCATCGTATTTCTCCAAATACAACTCCTGACCCTTCAATATGTAATTATCATCGGACCAACCGCTTTTCCTCTCCCTACACGCAGCACTGTAACAACCAACAAAACCGCAAATCTTTTTGTTGATGTCACGGTAATGACTTTGACACCGTGTTATGGTCGTCACTTTTCCACTTGTTGAGTGCTCATTAACGTAGTCTGTAACTTTACCCCAGAAAGTGTCACCCTTTTGGTTGTTCCCCAATTCACTGTCGTTACTAAAGTGAAAGTAACCAGTGAGTAGAACTTTGTTGTCTTCGGTGCTCCAACTATCATAACTTGATCTCTTGGATGATTGCTGGGTTGGAGGTAGAAAACTATGGGGAGTATCCCCATCAATATTTCCTAGAGAGATCTGGGTGGAAAATTTCGGGATATCGGTCGATCCACTGCTAAAACGGGGTGTAACCGGCTCCGTAGTCGGACCGGCGTTCGGAAAGTTCATATTGGAGGGAGCATAGCTGCTTACAGGATATTGTTGATACCCATATGGCATATAAGGATTATTATACGGGTATTGCATGCCCATATTTGGAGGCATCATATACGGCATCTGAAAATTTGCCGGCATCCCCGTATTCTGAGTATTTTCTGGGCGTTGCATATTAGGATTTTGAGGATTAGGAAAATTGTAACCTGGGGGCAAATTGTAATTTTGTGAAGGATCCATGGAGGTTGCAAAAAAGGCTTGACAATGGAAGAAGAAAGTAGAGAGAAATGCAAAAAGGAAGAAATAAATGGTGTAAAATCATAATTTTTTTTGGTGTCCAAATGACACAAATTTAGGCTCTATTTATAGACCTTAAAAAATTAGAAATAATGATATAAAAAAATTTAATTCGAATTATTTATGCTCCAAATCTACAATTTAAATATTAGGTGAAAACAAAAAAGAGTTGGTCCAATGGGGAGAGGGCACGTTTCCATGTGCATGGCTGGTCAAAAATCGTGGGGTTGGTGGGGGCTGATGGGGTTGCGTGCTCCTCTCCCATTGGATCACTCTTCATTAATTTTTTTTCTTTTTCTTATATAGGAGGCGGACCCCACATAAAGTGTATTTCATGCAATTTCACGGAAGGGAAATATTTCACCCATTGGAAAGCTTTTGAAATTTCCCTAGCTACTGTATGGAAAAATCACCCTTTTCCCCTCCTATTGCACTTGGTCTTAGTTCAAAATCTCTATTGTTATAGGCACAATTCAGTCAATAAAGAAAACTATGTAGTTTTCGTAGCATTTCTGTCAGTTGGTTGCATTTGTCATTTTGGGCTATTGATACATCAAACTCATTTTTCCCACCCACCTCCGTTGTGGCTATTGTAATTGCTCCAGCCCGTGGCGATAAATTCGATGTTTGAATCGTCAAAGTCAAAACAGCTATTGTAATTTCTTATACTAAAAAAATCTCGTCTCAGATATTATCTTTCAATAACTTTCACTAAAAAACCATGACAATGATGTAGATTGCCCTGTTCTTTTAGTCGGTAATCTATCCCCTTAAACTATTTGGGATGATGAAATGGTACAAGTTTTTGCTAGCATTTATTGTACTAGCTATGGTAATCTATCCCCTTAAACTATTTGGGATGATGAAATGGTACAAGTTCTTGCTAGCATTTATTGTACTAGCTATGGTAGTTGATGGTATGATTTTTAACTTTTGCCTGGTTATGATCAGATGTTCTTTAGGAATGTAAGCTACTCTAGCCATTGTTTAACATATTGTGTATGTGGGAATTTATCCAGGTTTCTATTTCTTAAATTATTTTTAGGCTGGTCTTTTGCTTCGTTTTGCTCTCCATGTACCTCACATTTTGTTCCGTTCTTTCCTTATTTTTTTCGGTTAACATAAGTTGTTAGAAGTCGTTACTGATAAATCATTTTATTTAGGTTAGCATGGACCGTAACTACATTAGAGATAAGGATTGGATGCACACGGGTCATGCAGAACGCATGCAATTTGTTTTCGTTAATGGAGTTAGTGCTTTCATGGACTTTGTACGTAGACACGATATGATACGATATGGGAGACTCATTTGTCCATGTAAATTATGTGTCAATAAGTTACATTAATTGGAGGAAGAAGTAGATCTTCATATTGTGAAGAATGGTTTTGTTAGCGATTACAAAACTTGGGTATATAATGGAGAAATTAAAGGTCTCAGTGATGCAAATGAAGAAGAATAAGAAGAAGACAACTTGTTTCTCGATGGGGAAATGGAGAAAATAGTTGAGGTAGCTTTTGGTAACACTAACCCTGCTGAAGATCTTCCTTTCGAAGGAGGACATTGTGAAGACAATTATGATAAATACATGAATTATGCTAGGAGGCCCATTTATGAGAATGCAAAACACTCCACGCTGTCATGGTTTGTCCATCTATTCTAGATTAAATGTCTAAATAAATGGAGCAACAAGTCATTTACGATACTCCCCAAGTTTCTTAAAGATTATATGCCTCCGGGGAACCATGTGCCTGAGAGCTGGTGCGAATCTCAAAAGATAATGTCTAATCTGGGTCTGAAGTGTGAGATGATACATGTGTGTCCCAATGATTATATAATTTACTGGAAAGAAAATTCAGATAAGATGGAGTATCCTACTTACGGAGAGGCTAGATATAAGAAGAAAATACATGGTCAGAAGAAAGATATACCTATCAAGATAGTACGATACTTTTCCATAACATAGAGGCTACATAGGCTATTCAAGTGTAAGAAAACAACAGTGGTGATGACTTAGCATCACCGTGCACATCCAAGTGAAAATGGACGAATGAGTCATCCTAGAGATACGCCTGCATGGAAGGATTTTGACAATAGACACCTACCATTTAGTCAGGAGCCCCGCGATATCAGGCTGGGATTGGTTAGTGATGGCTTTTGCCCCTTCAGCTTTAAGGGCAATCCCTACAGCACATGACCCGTTGTGATGATGGTTTATAATCTCTCACCGTGGTTGGCTATGGACCAATCATATTTTATGATGCCTCTTTTTATTAATGGTTCTAAGTCACCGGGAAACAATATTTACGTCTATCTTCGACCTCTTATCGAAGAGTTAAGGTCTTTATTCATCGATGGTGTGGAGACATACGATGTGGACACGAGGCCAAACTTCACCATGCGTGCATCCTTAATGTGGACAATCAACTATTTTCTTGCGTATGAAATGCTATCTGGTTGGTCTATACATTGTTACACTGCATGTCCTTACTGTCATCTCCAGACAACATCGAGAAGGCTACCCTTTAGCAATAAGACTTGTTATTGCAGCCATCAGCGCATGTTGGATGAAAATCATCCGTACAGAGATGACATCATCTACTTTGATGGTACTAAAGGGAATCGCCCGTGTACAAATCCATTATCCGGAGAGGATATACTTGTTCAGTGGAATGGTAGAAACAACGTGACTTTTGGAAAAGTTAAGGGAAGATAGGAAACACCACAGGGATAGAACAAGAAAAGTATCTTCTTCGAACTACCATACTTGAAGACAAATAAAGTGCGACACAATCTAGACGTCATACACATTGAGAAGGGAGTATCTGAGCACATTGGTAACTTACTTTTCTGTAAAGATGGAAAATCAAAAGATAACCTCAAAGCTCGAAGGGATTTCAAGGCGTGGAACATTAGAAAAGAGTTGCATCCTATACCAAAGGCAAGCAATCCAGACCAATTTGTACTCCCCAATGCCGTGTATTACATGTCACCAGATGAAATAAAAAGATTCTTCAGGTTTTACATGAGTTGAAGGTTCCTACAGGGTTTTCAGGATCATTTAGTAAGAAGATAAAGATTGTTAAAGGCAAGATCGAAGGGTTGAAGAGTCATGATCACCATATTATTATGGAGCATCTTCGTCCACTCTCTCTCAGGACTTCCCTTCCTAAATCAGTCGGTTTAGTGATCAACGATCTTTACAGATTCTTTTGGGAATTGTGCGCTAAAAACATTAAGGATGATAAGTTGAAGAAGCTAGAGGCTGAAATTTCCTTAATTTTGTGCAAGCTTGAGCGGATTTCCCCCCATCATTCTTTGACATCATTATACACCTGACTGTTCATCTTGCAACCGAGGCTAGGCTTATCGGACCGATACAATATCGATGGATGTACCCCATCGAAAGGTACATTTAGTTTTTCAGTTAACGTAATCGATATGTTTTTATTTTACAACTTGCATGTGCCGATGTGGTGATATAGTGTAAGCTTTTGTAGGTACCTTCTCACTCTGAAAAATTATATTCACAATAGAAATTGACCAGATGGTTCTATTATGGAAGGTTATCTGTTAGAGGAAGTAACCATTTTTTGTTCCTGTTATCTGGATAAATTCAACAGACCTCTTGTGATTCATGACGGATCATCTAAAAAGCCGGATTACAATTGAATGACGCCCGCATTTATCAACAATATTCATCGCTTTATCCTTCTCAATATCGAATGCCATGGAGAAGTTAGAGAGTATGTCTATTTCGCATAATTATATATGTTTATATGACATATTATACTTCTCACATTAACTACTCATTTTGACATTAGAATACACAAGGATGAAATACGTGCAACACATAGTAATTGGAATGAGGCACATGTTGAAACACATCATCAGGACAAGTTTTGCAATTGGTTTAAACATTATGTAAGATTTCTATTATCTCATTTTTTTGACTCATTCTATTAATTTAATCTAACATCTTTATGTAATTGTCGTATTAACCTTTTTGTCAGAGCCGATTACCAGGTGTAGAATCAATATTAGATAAGGAACTTGGATATTTGGCTACACTTCCGAATGTTGAAGTTAAATACTATAAAGGATTCGATGTTGGCGGTTTCAAGTTTGAAATCAAGTCTATAGAAGAATCTTGAACCACCCAAAATAGTGGAATTGTAGCCCTAGGCACTAATGACCAGACATACTATGGGTACCTTGATAACATACTTGGTATCAATTATCCAGGATGAGCAGGATGCATTTATGTCTTTCAGTATGTTTGGTATAATATGAAGACCGGAACTGGTAAGTGGAGAGACAATTGCGGGACTTGGGTAGATGAATATGGATTGACAAGTGTAAACACCACACGTTTTTCCTTTGAGGACGATCCATTTATATTTCCAGAACAAGCATTTCAAGTATACTACTCGAAGTGCTTGAGGCATTCGGGGTGGAGTGTTGTATGTCGATGGAGGCCCAGTGATACTTACGATGTCCCACAATTCTTAGATTCAGAGGTTGTAGAGATCAATGATGACGAAGAATTTGAGCGGGGATGAGTTGTATGTCAAGATAAATCTCCTGAATCTGATAAAGTTTCATGGGTTAGGAATGATTTGAATAGTGAAATATTTGTAGATATTCCTACAACTTCTAGGGAATCTGTAGAACCTAACACTTCTGTAAAGCGAAAAAGGTGACCATTATAAAAATTCATGTTCGTTAAAATTTATTTCTTCAAATTTATAAATATGTCTATGTTGCATATATCTTATATGAATTGTAAAATTCTTTCTAGGGCTTGACGAAGATGTCTGGAGTTCCATCATGGAGCAGATCACGTAGATTTATACATCGCGGAGACCTGCATCGTCAGGCGAGAGAGCGTAGGAGCGATCTCGAATCTGCTCATGTTGCTACATCCGTACCTAGAATTGGGGAGTTTACTCCAGTCAGAGGTAACTTTTTTTTGAATCTGTTTTAACATGATACCTAATCTTTATCCCTTACTTATATTTCTTTATTTTACTATTTTTATTATCACAATTGTGCCACTCCTGCTATGTAATAGAACCATTTTACCTTGATTAGCAAATCGACAAGCGCCTACAGAAGAAAATGATTTACAGATGACCCCCACTTCACACTCCATACCTTCTGGACAATCGTCAAGTCAGTATATTTTTAGTGTATTAAGTTTTAAAATTAATACGTTGAGGCTAGATATATGTGAGTGTCGATCAAAATTGGAAAGTAATAAGCCTTTGTGAGCTTAATCTGGTAAAGGATTTATGTAACAAGTTTTATTGAATAACCCAGATTAATCTGGTAAAGGATTTATGTAGCAAGTTTTATTGAATGAGTTTGTTTTTGGGTGTATTCCTTTTTTAGAGTGGATCCACATAAAATGAATTAGTTTGAAGTTGGAAGTTTTGGCTTGAACATTTTCAGTGAGTATATGTTAATTAATCGAGTTAAATGCACAACATTAGAAGAAAGCACATGTTTGGTATGTGATCATAAAGAACTTATGCAGTTTGCTTGTTTTTTTAGAGAGGGTCTGGTATAATAGGTGTGAGGTAAGTGTTATGAGGTGTGAAAAAATACTCCCGAAGTAGAGAGAGAGAGGCTCTCTTTGTTACTCCAGCGTTTTCTATGATTGATAGAGACTCATGGACTAAATTGTGCGCTTATTATGATTCAGAGGACAAGAATGTGTATAGTTTAAACTAAATCAATTGTTTAGTAGGTAATTAATTTTGCTTTTGTTTGATTACAAATCTAAATATAACAATGACATGCAAGAGGAGGCGAAACGTAATGCGTAAAATCGGGCGTCAAATTTTCATGGTAGAGCAACCTATACAGGTGGCTCGAGGAACATGTGTCGGGCTATGAATCTATTGGTAAATTTGCTTCTTAAAACTATTTAAAATTCAGATTATATAATTCTTAATGATTTGATCGATTATACAACATATTTTTGGTGAATTGCAGAAAGGTCAAATCATTGAGGATGGTGGTACATCTACTATGTTGAAACTATATTTGGGTACCCACTCGTCATCAGTAGATAAGATCACCGGAGAGTATATATACTCGGACAACAGCACTAAGGGGTATTGCGTAAGTGTGAATGTGATAGAAACTAGGGATTTTTATGCAATCTACTTAAATATCAGTATTACATAAGTTTCCTATTTTTAGTATTACCTCAAATAGGCATCTCTACAAATACAGTCAACTTCTTGTGAAACTTGTTTAAGAAAAAAAAAATTTGCCGACCAATAAACTTGAATCCCAAATAAGACACTCTTTATGAGTTAAACTCTTCTTGATGATGCTGGCAACACTACTCACCTCCTTTCTCTTGTTGAGTGCTCGACATTATTTACGATAATATTATCAGCAAGTAGTTTGCCATTGAGTGTTTTATACATAAATTTGCCATCTCAAGCTAGCCAGCACATATCCATTCTGTTCAATACTTTGCAAGAGGGGCAGTGTTCAACAGCTTCTCTAGTATTTTGTGTTACAAAATTCTCATGGTAGTGTAGACATTTCTCCATACTCTTGTAATTTATGATATTTATAAAATCTCTGCGCCCTTGAATTGAAATTTAACCTTGTTTTATATGGAAAGCTAAGCAAAGTTAAAACTTGTTGAAAATGCTACCGGTCATAGTTCTGTTAGACACATCAATCCCACTTGAATACAAAATCTAGGCAGCTCATCAATCCCACTTGAATACAAAATCTAGGCAGCTCCAATCAGCGTGCAGAGCTTTCTAAAGATGGGGTTCACAGTTCAGTTTGGCTTGACAAGTATTTGGGGTTACCCGCAACGATTGGGCACTCTAAAAAAAAGATGTTCAGGTCTATTTTAAAGATAGTGAGAGAGAAATTGAAGGGAGAAATGCTTGTCAAGAGAGGGCAATGAATTCTTATCAAATGCATGGCGCAGGCAATTTTGATATGTACTATGAGTGTTTTTCTTTTACCGAATTCTTTTAGTGAGGATATCTAGAAATTGATTTGAGGCTTTTGGTGGGATCAGAAGGCAAATGAGAAAAGACTACACTAATTATCATAGGTTAGTCTTTGTTCTTATAATAATATTGGTGGGTTGGGTATCTGAGACCTAAGGGCTTTTACTAGTTCTTTACTAGCTATAAATATACAACTTTCTGTTGAATTCACCTGAATGCGAGTATCTTTCTAGAATCTCACAACTTCGTCAATTATACCCTCTATTGCAGTGCGCTTAGTTCCATCTTTTTCGTATACTGTGCAGACTTTATTGAAAGGTATTCTCTTCATGGCAGTATGGAAGAATGAATTGCTTTTATGCTATAATCATACTTCTATTTTGTTTTTGTTTTTTTCTTATATATATATCTACTTTTGCATTGTTAACTTACATTTGACTACTTTGTATCGTATAGAATCGAGTCATCGAGAAGACAACCTTATCAGGGATTGATTCAACCATAGAGGACGATGCACTTTTTTCACCTAGATGTTAGATTCCCTGCACGGAAGGCATCATGGTGGTTATGAAAGAGCCATGGGCATTGGTGTCACTCGGTCTTATTTGAGGGTGTCCTCCATACCGGAAATCAGCACTTCTAATCAGAAGCTACGTCGCGAGTTAGCTGATCTTAGAGCTCAGGTAGCTGAGATGGACAATCTCAAGGAGGAGCTTAGGTCTCATATGCATTGGATTAATACCAATATGGTACTTATGCTAATATACACACTCTCTCGCATACACATGTACACTGGCATACACAAATATACATACATCTAATACTTATACACACATAAACATACACATAGACTTAACACTCAGACATGTATACACTCATACATTGCTATTACTTTATATGTTAATTCTCTGGGCACTTGTCCTGCTCTCACTCCTAATGATCCACTATCTTTTTCTCGTCCTGCTCCAATTCCTCAGTCCATTGCTAATATACCACATTTTGCTCGTCCTGCTTTGACTACTCTCAGAGTCTCACTTCTACTTCCAGTGCTCAAGGTTTGTCATAGGAGAATCTTGCTAGGATATTTGCAGACTTGAGGCATTCGTACTTGTCCCAGGAGGACATCTTCGAGAAATTTCTTTCGTTCCTTGACTGGATGGATCAGGCCACTCCTATCTTATTTTGGACGTTTGAGACATTTTGGATATTAGAGGCTAGATATATAATATTGGATGCTTTTCATTGTGAGATATTGAGTAATCATTGTGTATGTATATGTTTTGTCTCTAATATTATATATTGAGTAATCATTGTGTATGTATGGATATTTAGCATCGTTTGAGATATTTTTGTGTATGTATATGTTTTTTATTTCATTGTGAAATATTGAGTAATCATTGTGTGAGATGTGTATATTAAATGTAAGCATGTAGAAAAACAAACAAGCAAAATTAAAAAAATAGAAAAATAAACAGTTCAAATGGTTACAATCGTTTGGACACATTTAGGCCAAACTGTTAAAACCGCTTGGCCAAAAGATTGTCCAAACGGTTACAACCGTTTGGCCTAAATGTGTCCAAACGGTTGTAATCGTTTGAACAATTTTTTGGCCAAACGGTTACAACTGTTTGTAAGTTTATTAAAAGGCCAAACAGTTGCATCCGTTTGGGACTCTGTCCAAACGGTTACAACCGGTTGGGACTTTGTCCAAATGGTTTAAACCGTTTTGGCGGCCGTTTGGGCAGAGTCATCCCCAACGGCTTCACCAAACGGTTTTTTTTTTCTTTCCGTCCAAACGGTTGTAATCGTTTGGGACTACACTTGCCCCAACGGTTGTAATCGTTTAGTCTGTCTTGTTTTGTACTAATGAAAGAAGGCTTCTAATCATCATTGATCTTCTACCCGGAGGGATTAAGAATATATTTGACGATTTTGTTTGAAGTCATTTTTGTCATGTTTTTAGCACTTCATTTACGTCGATCAGTCTTCCCAATTGATGTTACCGTTGTGTTCTTTTGTTGAATGGTTGTACTTTTCGTCTGAGGGTTATTTCCATATTAATCCCTCAAATCCTTCATACTTCGAGGTTAGGGGCTGTTTGGTTCGTTTCCTAGATATAGGAAAATGCATTTCTATGTACAAAAACACAAGTTTTGAGTTTTCTAAATTTTTTTCAAGAAATAGATTGTTTCGCTTTGGTTCGCACAAAAAAAATAGTTGGAAACTAATGTATTTATTTTTCTTGTGTTTGGTTCGCATGGAAAAAAAAGAAAAACTTTTGTTTATATGACAAAAAGCCGACGTGACTGCAGTTTTCGTCGATTTCACGAGGTTGAGGAAGGAATTGGGGGAGAGAAAAAAAATCTGATGTGGCGGTGATTTTCTGAGTTTTCCTTCTTCAACCCTAGCAAACCAAAGATGGGAAAAAAAACCGACGGAAAACTTATATCCTACGTGGCCATGAAAAATCTGATGTAGAGGCGGTGTAAAACTTTTTCACCGAGTTAAAAAACGAACCAAACAGCCCCTTAGTCTCCCATGTCATTGAACTTAGGTTTCCTAAAATAATACAAGCTGCTAGATTTTTTTTGGGGGTTGGGTTTTTTTTTTGGGTGGG
>BQKN01065765.1:68380-104275 GCA_022839385.1 Asparagus kiusianus | reverse complement strand
TTCTTTTTCACTTTTAGGGGTTTATGGTTATGGTTATTGGACTGGGGTGAGGATGCATGAGCCAACTTATTTTGATTCCTTCAAGCAATTTTCCCTTAAATTAAATATAGTAAAACTTAGAGGGAAACAAGTTTAAAATGCCGTGCTTAAAAATACAGAGCCCGTGCTTTGCACTGGATGCATATTAGTACTAGTTATATCACACCCCATAAGATTCTTTATACACCAATAAATAGAAAAAGTTCAAAGACTTACCAACACAAAAGTTTTTGTTGTATATTGCCCAAGCCTGCCTTCATGATGCTCCTTTCCGGGCTTGTCAGTGTTATTAATAGAAAGAAAAATTAGCTGGACTCCAAGTAAACATACATAATTTATTAATAAAATTATTTTGCCTTGTATTCAGTAATACAATTGCCAAAAAAAAAAATTGCAGGCAGATGCAGAATATGTAAGCTGCGGCATGTAATATCTATGATATTTAATTAATCTTAATACTTGTTGGTGATAGTTACATGTCTTAATAGAAAAAAGAGAACAACGATGTCGAGAATTCAGGGTCATCATTTTGGAGAAAAAAAAAAAAGCAAAAATCTAATAGGTTCTCCGATGATCGCAAGCAAGCTTGCACCAAATCAAATGAAGCAATATAAGTAGAGAAACGTCATACAAATGTACTCGCAAGTCGCAACTAATCACACCTTTAACTTGAAATCCAATTGCCAAATCGTTTATACATGCTTCCTTCATATCGCTAAAGATTTAGTCCACTTTCAATTTTTCTAACTTCCACTTCAAATAATCGACCACTCGCTAAGCAGCAAATGTTCTCACACCCTAAAAAAAAATACCTTCACGAATCAGTCCTCGAACATTTAATTACTTATTCAAAAACATAGCTAGACATGAAGCAGGAATAAGTTCACGTACAAAGCTGTAAGCATCGTCCTCCCCACGCAAACACCTGAGCAAAAGAGGGAGAAAGTAGCTATGCACAAAAGTCAACTAGCACCTACTCATCATAAGCAAATAAAAAACGTCACAGTAAATGCGGACTCTGCCAACAAAAACTATACATTGGAAGCAAAGCACCACGAGCCACTGAAACTTCATTCCAAAGTTACTATAGTTTTACCTCGCCAATCTCAGAGACTGAACATCAACCAACGCTTTTGCAGATGTGCAAAGAGCGGACTACTATAAGTTTAACAACTAATCAAATTCACA
Organism: Asparagus kiusianus; assembly: GCA_022839385.1. Taxonomy (NCBI): domain Eukaryota; kingdom Viridiplantae; phylum Streptophyta; class Magnoliopsida; order Asparagales; family Asparagaceae; genus Asparagus; species Asparagus kiusianus. The sequence continues at coordinate 103,048 of BQKN01065765.1, read as the reverse complement.
TGAGGCTAACAAGCGAACCCTTGACAAGATTAAACGAAATATTCCAATATTGGTGGTTTAGCCCCTGTTACTTGAAGGTGCGAATGTCCACAAGGTCCGGATTACTTCACGAGAAAAGATAACAGGTAATGTCAATGCCTTTATTGGTTTTGTAGTACTTTGAGCCTCGCTGTCCATAAATAGAGACAAATTACACATGAATGGACTGAATCAGAAACGATTCAACTAATCTGTCTAACAACGGCAACAGCCGCAAGTGTACCAAGAACAATCAGAAATGACAGCGAAACATTTTGCAAGTTTCAGTAACCCCCAAACAAATGATGAACGGTTTGTAAGAATAAACATAAGTGCGTAAGAACATCATCTTCAACAAGGTGTTAGTTGGAGAAGAACCTCAAGCATGCATCGAGTTCATTTTATTACAAAAGTTTTAAACCTCAAATCGAGGGAAAATTTTCAATCCGTGAAGGAAATGAAAAACGGGATGAAACAAAATTTGAGAAGTTAGACCTGCATCTTCAAACAACACAGAGTAGCAAAACCTTCCAACCATATTGAAAGACCTGCTACTGTACTAGTCCGCGCCGTTTGAAGACATCAAACATGGCTGTGCCAATCTTAGCTGGAGACTCGACCACTGTGACTCCTGCTTCTCTGAGGGTTTTAATCTTGTCCTGGGCAGTGCCCTTTCCGCCTGATACAATGGCTACAAGAAACCAGAACATAAATTAAAAATTTCAAACATCATTCAATACAAGTTCAACTGCTGAGACCAGAAGTTCATTACAAAAAGAATATTGAGATCGCTTTTGCAAAAATCAAGATTGTGCATCAATTCAGCTTATGAATCTTCGAACTTAACAGCAAGTGCTAGACACCGCCAATGAAAAAGAATGCCGATCTCAAGGATATGGTACCATGACGTACTTAGAAAGGAAAGAAAACAAAGCTGAAGATCGTATCATTAGAAATCCAAATCACAGTAGTTAGAGATGTCAAATTCATTAGATAACAACTAGACTATCACATGCTTTTGCAAAACGAACAATAAGAGATATATGTCTCTATGGCTCTAGAAATGGTCAATTTCGAACATATAAATATCGCTGGTGAAACTAAAAAAACCAGTGAAAATATAAATCCATGTTACTTGTGTAAGCAAAGAGTTGACGCAGGAAAGCTGAATGATGCAGATAAAATATCACTGCATACGCCCATTTACTGTGTATTAACAATAGAATTGATATTATAAACATGAAGCAAATCACAAAACAGATCAAATAATTAGGTCACTAAACGATGAGGATTTTTAAACAAACCTCCTGCATGACCCATGCGGCGGCCCGGTGGGGCAGTAAGTCCAGCTATAAATGCAACAACAGGTTTCTCTGTTCCACTTTCCTATTTCATTAAGAAAAGAAATTATATTAACTAAAAGATGTGTATTGTGAGAAAAATAGAGAATCTGCCAAATGGACTATTTAATGCCACAAATCCACAAATCAGAAAGAGTACATAAGCTGATTCCAAGCCATCTTGCAATTTCAAGTTAACTTGGGATTCATATTGTAGCTTGAGTTTTACTAGGGCTCCCTATATCGTGATTTCATCTATCTGGAGGAGCATCATACGATAATTCCAACACTGATGAAAACTAGGGAAAGGACCTCTACAAATACAACAACAGTAATAGCTTCATAGATAGAGTACATCTATTTAAATTCTGCAGCACTGCTTGAGAGTTTCTGATGGAAGCAATTCATTCTCGTATGGCCATGCACCAAACTGAAAACACTCATTTAGAGAAAACCTATATTGGTGGCCAGGTGGGTTGGGGGGGGGGGGGGGGGGGTCTCTGTTCATTGAGGTTAAACCAGATGTCACTTTTCTGTTTGAGATATGATATGTGAAGATTAAAAGCCAAATAAAAACGTCTTGCATAAAAAGTCCATCTTCAAATGTGGGGCTTGTCAGGAAAGAGGAAGCAATCGGTAACCAGAGCTTGTTATAAAGGTAACCATTAAATGCAACTTCACTTATGATTATAGGAGTGGTAGAATATGAGCTGCTGAAACAATGACAATAACCATGATTGCAAGATGAATTGCTTCCCCGCTATTGAATCATAATAGCAGATGATTAGTTAGAAAGAATAGAAGAATCTTTCATCATCACCTGATGTAAAGGAAAACATGGTTGTTTGAGCTACAGAAGCTCCATGGAGCTCTACTTAGTTGCTCAAATCTCTAACAATATCTATACAAAAGGGAAACCAGATTGCTGTTAACAGTTAGCTGAGCTGTTTCTATCCCATCTTACGGACACATGCCCACAAACATTATGACAAACACACATGGAGAGTAGGTGGGCACAAAGCAGCCAGAGAGAGGAGATATGCTTTTAAACAGGTAAAATGGAAAAAGGATGCACTTTGAAAGGTCTTCAATATTTACTAACTTGGCTTATGGTTCCAAAAAGCGCTTTAATGATTTGAAGTCAGACTGAGAAAAATGTTTGATGAAGAAACAAACTGTTATATTTTGCTTTTTATTCTCATTAATTTATTTATCAAAGCACGAGGTGGGATATACATGCAAAAGGAAAGAGGAAAGAGAATATCATTTTTCTCAGCAAACTTGATTTGATTATTTGCAAAATAAAATAAAAATTAGCTGATAGGACTCCATTTTATCTAACCTTGATTAAAGCTGCAGCATCCTCTTCTGCAGTCCCTCCGATTTCTCCAATAAGAATAATACCTGAAAGGCATTCCAAGACAAATGTCACACACTCGAAAATGAATCAATATTTATCATATAAAGGATTACCAGTGAGAAAAAATTGAAATAGTATGATCATAGTAATCTTATATAATATGCCCACACAGTACAATAAAAAAACATTAGCTACAGGAAGGTTCTACTTGTTAAAAAGAGCAACTATAAATAAAACACACTCTTTTTACAGCTCAAACCAAAAAGACAAAAGCTATATCAGGCATATGTTTCGATACAAACAACATTCTGTAAATAGCCGCAGGCCTGTATGAAACTGTGAGAACACAAGTTTACCCATGGCACATTATCTCCAACAGTAATATCTCTGCTACTCTTTCAACAGCAGAGACTACAGAAGCTACATACGCCACTCAAACTTCTCAAAAAAATAAAATAACACCATTTATAAGGGGGTGCCTTGGTGTCAGGTAAAAAATGCTAGAGTCCCCTGTTGAAAAGAATCATATTTAGGAACAAGTCTCAATGTCAAGAAAATAACATTAGTTTTCTGAACTAATTTTATTTTATCTCCTCACTAGGTGAAAACCTACAGTTCGTTTAGCTCCATCCCAACAAAATAAAATAATATCATCTGCTCCACGGTACTTATTCCTGAATGGAACTGCTTGAAGTTCAGTTTGTTGAAACCTTCAATTCAATGGCCTACGATAAATCAACATGCCCTCTATCGTATGGTCCTCCTCTTAGCAGATAAGCAAATCAACCCATTTCTGGGCCCTGTCATTCACATACTGATGAAAAATAAAATCGATAACAAACAAAAGATAACTTACAGTCAAATTAATGCATACTAAATGGGAAACGTACTCAGTCCTCACAACCTTAACATTACACAATACTACAAATCATAGGCATTTTTAATGCTTCTAAACAATTTTACCTTCAGTCTGTGGATCATCAAGGAACTTTGTTATGCAGTCAACGAAATTTGTTCCGTTGAATGGATCACCCCCAATACCTACACAAGTGGACTGTCCTAGACCAACTGCAGTTGTTTGAAAAACCTGCATCAAGCTAACAATTGTTTGACTGCTTAAAAAAGGCTCTCATTTAATCAAAAAAACACATTACCACAAATTAGTTCCATACCGCTTCGTAGGTTAAAGTACCAGATCTAGATACAATCCCAATGCGGCCTGGCTTGTGGATGTATCCAGGCATTATTCCAATTTTGCATTCTCCAGGCTTGATGATACCAGGACAATTTGGTCCTATCAACCGAGTCTTAGACTGCTTGTTAAGAGCAGCCTTTACTCGAACCTAGCAACAATAACATCATTTAATGGCTAGTCATAAAAAGGAAATTCTATTTGTTCATCTGCAAATGACATGCTGTTAAGTTGTAGAAACTCAAATTGGCTAAAATTAACATGAACTGATAAACGCAATGTTGTATTTGTACTATATGTGAAGAAAGAATGCTAAATAGAGCATAGGTCACGTGAGGTAAACATACAAATTTCAAACTTGTTTCAGCCTAATTCCAGAAAAATAAATTTGAAATTTTATCAATCGACAAATATCCTTAAAGGCTTAATAGAGTTCTGATGGCCATAGAATTGCGCAAATTGGGAAGTACATTCTGGGCAAAAAATCAGTCCTTCACTTAACTATCTACATAACGATGAATCATGTAACTGTAATGAATATATTATTGTGTTTATGGATTAGTGACAACACATAGGATAATCTGCCCATCAGGAAAACTGTATATTTAATACCATATCATGCTGGGGGATTCCTTCAGTAATACAGACAACAAGGTCAAGCTCAGCTTCCATTGCTTCCATAATTGCAGCTGCAGCAAAAGGTGGGGGCACATAAATAACTGATGCATTGGCTTTGGTTTCTTTCTTTGCTTCTGCAACAGTGTTGAACACCGGAAGTCCCAGGTGCTCAGTTCCACCTTTTTTAGGTGTTACTCCACCCACCTATAGAAATCAAACAAAAAGAAAACCAATATTAGTTAGGCCATCTCTCTAAGCGACATATTCGACAATGAGCAATCATAATTTACTAGCAGAACTATACTGCTAAGATAATGCTACTCCGCTATGGGATAGATAGTGCATAGATCAAAGATTAACTTTTCGTTTAGTCCACCTCCATTGGCATTTGGTAAACATTAAAAAGGAAATGTAACATTATAAGAAGCAATTAGGGACATCATAGCTTGACCAATTTTTACAACTCCATGTATTTCAATTCACTCCAAAACTTATCACTCCCGCTTCAGCTACACTTCTAAATTCATGATCAAATTTCTACGCCACAGATCAGCCATAAAAATTTCCCCAAAACCAAATATCATCCTATAAACACCCCCCCCCCCCCCCCCCCCCCACACACACACACACACATTTTACCCCTTAACCTAATCCAAAACAAAAACTCCCAATATCTTCAATTAACCCTAATCAACCCACTCCACAAATCAAAAAAACTCAAAACCCTAAAAAGAACCAAACCCTAATCCATCACCACCGAAAAATCTACCAAGCAACAGATCAGATCACAGAAAAACAAAACCAGACAAAGATCTAAAAAACGTAAATAAAGAGGGACGAGAGCGTAAAATTACCATCTTAGTACCGTACTCGATCGCCTGCTCAGTGTGAAAAGTTCCGTTCTTTCCTGTAATCCCTTGACAGATCACCCGCGTGTTCTTGTCGACGAACACCGCCGGCGATGGAACGGCGGCGGCCGCCGCATAATTTCGAGATTGCGATGAGAATCTCGAGAGTAGGCTCGATGAAGAGACGACGGAACTCACCAGCTTCCTCGCTTGACGAGACATGGCCGATGAATTGACGATGAAGAAATGGGATTGTGATCGAGTCGAGAGAGCAAACCCTGGTTTTGATTTTTGGGAGGTTTGCGTGGCTTTTGTTATTGGGCTGGGCTTGGGCTTTGGTCAACAATTTGGAAAGAGGTTCGGCTGACTGAGTCGTGAGAAATTATGAGATGCATCATTTTTGCTATATTTTGTTATTAGGAGGGAGTATCTTTAATAGTGGGTATTAAAAGGTGTCCAACTATTAATTTTGAGATTATGGTAATTACCTGAAATAAGGAAATTTACAAGGGAATATTTCTCTACCGCCTACATTTTGTTTTTTCTTTTTTTCTTTTTTTTTCTTTTTTGGTGGGTGGGTATGGGGGAGAGGGGTGGGGGGGGGGGCTGGGGGGGGGCGACAGGGTATTCATGTACCCTTTCGTTTGTATAATTTCGAAGAAGATCTCGTCATCAATCCTAGATAAGAGTATTCAAATCATTAAAACTTTCAGAAGAAAACTAAATAACAATATCGTCTTAACTAAGATTAGTAGGTAATCAATAACAATAATTTACAATTAAAACTTTTTGTTGAAATTTCATATTCATCCGAAACAATTTCAATATTTTTGTTTAACTTTAGACAGCTCCCGTAATCTAATGGCATACCATTAGTCAAGTCTCATCACAAGTACTTGAACTCTTTCAGAGTCTCCAAACATACTCAAATTTTAAAAGCTAAAGTTACAGGAAAGTTGCATAAAGATTTTCACCTCTTTTGCAGAGAACTGTCATGCTCTTTTTGTAGTAAAATAAAAATAAAAAAGCTTTTAAACATTTCAAACTTTGTTCCAATAAACTATCATGGTCCTTCTGCCATACCTAAGAAAATCAAGTATGCGCTAGCCGTAAGCCCCCAGAATCTCAAAGGAAATGCTGAATCTACTCAAATTGCACCATCAACACTAATTTGCGAAAATATGGAGTACAATTAATGGTATAATGTTTACTATTAAAAATGGAGTTCATAATAAATCTTTTACGGGTGATACCAACATATTCAAGGTCCAAGGATAGCAATCTTCCTTTGCACTAGCCGGAGACCAAAATGTTCTGATGTATTTCAATAAACATAGCAGCCTTCAGTAACTCGATTCTGATGCAGGATTAAACTAGAGCATCAGCACACAAAAAAAAATGAAGCATAACCCATCAACAGTTCCATCCATGCCACATGAAGCCATGAAACAAAATTCAATATCTTCAGCATTCTCTTCAATAAAGATGCATGTTTTACACATGCACAGTGACTAAGGTAGCCAACAACCCTGCATAAAAACAACTGAAACACCAAAGTTTCAGTCGAAGAAGATGATTCTAGAAAAGGATAACGAAATACAAATCATAGTGGCTAGAAGAGATCATTGCTTCAGCTCTCGCTCCTGCTTTCCTTGATCAAAATCAAAACGGCCACCATAACAGGTAGTGAAATCATCAGAAGAGCTTGTAATATGTTTGGCCTTGTTAAATCCGGAAAAAGAATGCTTCCGTATTTTATGGCAGCACCACCACCAACTGAACCAGCTGCCAGCTTCCACAAGTAATCAGCATCATCCTGCTTTAACAAATGCCGAAAACAGAATTAGGAAACTTAAAAAGATACGTTTAGTAGCTACAGTTAGAATAAGCTTTGCAATGTGTACCATCAAACTAAACATGGGTCTTTGGTGATGATAATAGCCATAGTCTAAATGAAGTTCTTCAACATTGATGTAGCTCAAAGCTAGTACCATTTCCTTAGGGATGGCAATTCTGGTCCAAAACCAATAATACACCCAGATCGATTCAATATGAGACACATCCAAACCAACTCATTTAGCTTAATGGGTCTAATGGGGTGTGTAACTATTTCTATAGAGATTAAATGGGTATTAGATGGGCGGGTCTTTACCCACCCAAACTTACCTAGCTAACAAATAAAAATCTCCTCTCCCCTCTCTCTGCGATTCCTCTCTCCGAAACCCTAAAAATCTTGGCTCCCCTCCTCTCTGTGATTCGTCCCTCCGAGCTTCTACAGGATTTTCCCGGCGGCGCCGCCGCAGATCGGCGGCCGAGGGCCTTTGACAAAGTCGACGACGAAGACAATCTGCAGCTTTGGAAAACGAATTCAGAGCCAAATTAAGAGGCGAAGTAGGTAAGTTTTGATTCTGCTTTTTGATCTAATTGTTTCTAAACACGATTTAATGTTTGATAAGGAATGATTCCGGTGATTGATTGAGCGATTGTTAAGTTTAGGGTTAGTTTTGGTTGATTAGGGTTCGATATGAATTGGGAAAAGTCTCGTTTTTTTACATGGTTTATTTTTATTGTCAGGAATTTCTTTAGTCATGAATTTTTATCTAATGGGAGAGATTATCAATGTGTATGTCTGAGAAACAATGTCAATATTGTGTTTAAATCCATATTTATTACTTATTCTTTTTTAATGAGTTATCAATTATTCTTAAAATTGCTAAAAACAACATAAATATAAAAGTTAATTTTAGTGTGTTCTTTTTTACTACTTCATAGGCATCAACTCCATCTCCAAGAATTGCATATAAATCCACTTTCTTCTTTCTGATAATACTATCCAGCAATTACAATAGAGATTTTCTACATATTTTTCACACGATATCGTTCATTTGTTGTGTTATTTTAAATTTAATTTTTTTCCAGATTTCATTTCTGTGTTGTTATTTGATCATTTCAAATGATTAAATGTAGGAGGTAGCATAATCGTCATTAAATCTTGAACTTATTAGCTACCTTTTTCTAAACTCATGATTAAGCTTAACTATAAGCTTATAAGTTGCAACTGATCTCACCCACAAATCTTTGCATGATTATGGTGGCTAATTTTTTTTGTTTATTGTAGTAGTAACTCAGAAAAGTTGACTTCAGTAGGCTCACCGGTTCTCAATCGAGAAGGTAAAAAATTCACCAATTGTTATTACTATTATTATTTTCTCGTCGCTATTTTTAGCACGTAGATTTCTTACCTGTAATTTTTTTTTGTCCCCAGTTATCATTAACAGAATCATTCATTCATGCCTTTGAATGAATTTATTGCATGCGATGTTGGTAGTGAAACTGATAACGAAACTATACCTAAACGTAGAAAAAGAGTAAAATCAAAAGTTTGGGAGTATTTTACTGAGTTGCCTGTTGATAGTGATGGGAAAGCTAAAGTTCAGTGCAAGAAATGTGACCAAGTTTATGTTAGTGGTCATGGTACCACAAATATGTTGAGGCGTATTCATTCTTGCCCAAAACGATATATAGATGAGGCTGATTCATCGTGGAAAACTACGCCATTAGATCAAGATAATTACAGAGAAATGTTGGCTAGGGTCATTGCATTGCATGGTTATTCATTCTGTTTTGTAGAGCATCGAGGGATACGCGAATTACAAACATTTTTAAATCCTGAAGTCAAGCATATCTCGAGGAACACCACTAAAGCTGGTTTGCTTAAGTTGTACAAGAAAGAAAAAAATTCTTAAACAAACTTTGAAGCTAGTTCATAGCAGAATCAGTCTAACTACAGACTTGTGGACCTCTTCAACATCAGATTACTATGTCTCTTACTGCACATTACATTGATGAGCAATGGATCTTGCAAAACAAAATATTAGTTTTATCTCATGTTTCACCCCTATATACTGGGGCAATTTTAGTAGAGAAGTCATTTCATTTACAAAAGGAGTGGGACATAGAAAAAGAATTTTCACTATTACATTGGATAATGCATCATATAATTGATGCTTTTATGAAAATTTTGAAAGACCATCCTGCTTTAAAGGAGTGCATGTACGATGTTGTGCTCACATTTTAAACAAGATGGTTTAAAAATAATTGATAAATATTTATCCAAATTTAGAGAATGCATTAAATATGTAAAAAGTCCCCCTGGAAGGAAGAAAAATTTTGCAGAGTGTATCAAACAAACTTGTTCAGTTAATGCAAAGAAAATTCAGCAAGATGTGTCCGATAAGTGGAATTCCACATTTTTAATGTTGGAGAATGTTTTACCTTTTCATCGGGCATTTGAGCAATTGAAGGTAATCGATTCAAGTTTTATATTTTGTCCATCAACTGAAGAATGGGGAAAGGCTAAAAAAATAGCAAAGTGCTTAAAACCTTTTTATGAAGTGTGCCTCTTTTTTCTGGAAGTAAATACCCAACTTCTAACTTGTATTTTGATGGAGTTTGGAAGATACAAAAATGCATAAATGATGAGATGACAAGTGAAGATGAAGACATAAAATCTATAGCAAGTGATATGGAGAAAAAGTTTAATAAATATTAGAAGTGTTATAGCAAGATTTTGTCCTTTGCATGCATCTTAGACCCCCTTATAAGGTGAAGTATGTGGAGTTTTGTTTTCAAAAAGTGGGTCTTGGTTCTACTCATGTGGTGACTATCTTGGATAAACTAAAGCTTCTTTACAAAGAATATGAGAGCATCAAATGATATATGCATGGCCAGTAGTAGTTCGGAAGAGACCTTTGGAGATGTTCGTGATGATGTGATGCTTGAGTTTGAACAGTTTGAGAGCCAACTAGTTTCAGTCAGTAGGACCAAGTCTGAATTAGAAGAATATTTAGGTGAAAAAATGCTTTCTTGGAAGAAAAATGGAATCTAAATGTTCTTGAATATTGGAAAGTAGAATCTGAGAAGCGTCCTCAATTATCCATGATGGCTCGTGATATACTCAGTATCCATGTTACTTCAGTGGCCTCTGAATCTGCTTTTAGCATAGCTGGTCGTGTGCTTGATAAGTATCGCAATCGCCTTCTTCCGAAAAATGCTGAAGCTCAAATATGCATTGGTTCTTGATTAGATGGGGTTCCTTGTAAGTTGCTTACTTTTTCTTGTCACCTTCTGTAAATTTATGGTGTACATGTGTTATATTAGACTAACATAGTTATATCCTATGATCTAAATGCAGTTTTGGAAGATATTGAAGAAGGATATTTGTTGATGCATGATTTTAGTGATATTCAAAATTTTGAATCTGAAGGTGAAATCTAGATGTGTATTTTCTTTGAGGTATTTTCTCTCTTCCTGGATGAAGGAAAATAAAAAGAAAAGAAAATGAATAATTATATAAAATCTAAATGAGGATGTTGCAGGATGATTGTCATTTTATATAGCAAAAATGTGCCTTGGTGTCATGCAAAAAGATGCAAAATTGAATCATAATCCTATAAAAAAGAGTTTCTCATTTTCAAATAAGGGTTTGTGAAATCCTCCATCAACCTTAACTATATAGGTGTCTTTCTACTAGTTTTCTAGCGCTATTCAGTAATTATTTAAAGCATCATAACTAACATTCGTTATTGATTTCTGACATCTCCTGCTCTTAGTTTCACATGTTGTTGATTTCTGACACTGCCTTTTCTTCCGTGTTACTAACAAATGCTAAATCGATACACTAATGCTACATAAATTTTGGGTCAGCTTTTATAAAGGAGATAATTGTTAAGTGCAAGAAAGACTGTTTACATCTCCAAAACTCAAAAAAAAATCTTACAATATGCATAATATAGCAACCCAATCTTATCTGATCTCCGTATAAAATGATGCTCACAATACGATCAGTATTCAAATTTTTTTTAATGCTTCCAGTTGAGGACTGATTCATATTTATCTTTTAAATTGTGTATTATATTACCTAGCATATTTCTTAGAAGTTGAAATTATACTAAGTAAGTTTGACTACTGACACGCCATGCTCTATTCAATGGCTTATTACAGACAATTCGGAGGCCATGATTAAGGCATTATGCTTTCTTTTTTCTGCGATATTCGAGACTTGGGGATCAAAGCATGGAGATTGACCAGAATAGAAATACAAGTGAAGCAAAATGAAATATGAAGGTTCATGTTAGACAAGCAGAAACTGAAATCATATGGAATGGGTTGAAGCTTTTGTTTGTAGCTTATGTATTGGTTCCTTCGTTCTTTTCTTCCAAAGTTTTAGCCTTCTTGGTCTTCTACATATAATGTCATATATGAAAGGACATATATTTTCTATTCATAATAACAGCAAAGTTTTTATTAGGATAAGAAACTTGTAAAAATAGGCCAATTCTTCATTTATTTCTTGTATGTGTCTCAATTTTAAAACCCCTAAAAAGTTTGCAGAAATCCCCCAAAATGTACGCAGAAAACCCCCTAAAAGTTTGCAGAAAACCACTTGAAGTTTACCAAAACCCCTTGCAAGTTAAAAAAAAAACCCAGAAGTTTGCAGAAAACCCCCTGAAAATTTACAGACTACCTGAAAGTTTACCAAAAACCCTCTGCAAGTTTACAGAAAACCCCCTAAAAGTTTGTAAAAAACCCCCTAAAAATTTACAAGTAGATCCCTGAAACTTACATATATATAAAAGCACCATAACTAAATGGGTTATTAGGTCACTCATGAATCACCCATTTAGTAAATGGGTGGATGAGAAATGACTCATTTAGCAAATGCTAAATGGGTCATAAATGGTCAAGTGATCATAAATGCGCTCACTCATTTATGACCCAACCAAAACGCAACCAAAACTAATGTTGTCAATACGCAAGGCGCAATGCGGGATGCAAAGCATCTTTACGCGCGCATGCGCAAGGCGCAACGCGATGCGTGCGCCCGAGTGATGTAAGGTGCACACCGCACACATAATTTTTTAATATATGTAATCAAGCGCGAAAGAACATGTTTTTAGAATTTACATAAAAAATATCATGATAAATACTATCTTACTACAAAATCATAATATAGTGCCTTAATGTCTAATGCTAACACCTAACATAGTAGCAAAATTCATAAATTTTTAAATCACATGTTAAATCAAGACTAATATCCAAGTAAAAGATTAGTAATGGTCCTCAATTGAAGGCTATTAAAAAGGTCTAATGGATTTATTTTTCTTTTTTGGATATGGAATATCAAGAATAAAGACTCGATTGAAATGTTAACAAACAAAACTATATGAGCATATATACTACATGCACCATGCACAAAGTAAGGATGTACGTGAGGCGCAAAAAGCGTTGTTGCATCAGATGTAGGACGCTTCGCTACCGCCCCGCATCGAAAGGCGTGTGAGGCGCAATGAGACACTCGCCTTTGAAAACACTGACCAAAACCACTCATTTGACAACCCTACTGATTTCCTACTTGTTCATGATCAACATTATATATTCATCTTTTTTTTATTTTTTTGGTGATGAAATCTTTGTTCATGTTTTTTCTACATATGTTCGACAAGAAATCAACAATTGATGAAAAAAAAACCCAATGGCTACGATATTTTTGTAACATTTGACAGCAAATGCCTAGGCAATACTAAGTTGGGTACTGGAAATCATCATGATTTGGGGTATTCAAGCATGATTAGAAGGTCTTCAAATGATCTTGAAATGTTTACACATTACAAAACCTGATTATGAAGAATGCAATAAAACTTCCTCCATGTCCATTTAGGTTTACCCTAGCCTTGTTCTCCACTGACGATGACTTATCAATTCATAAACACTAAAATCGAGTCTAACAAGTCACCTTGATCTTTTATTGGAGGAGTTTATCTGGGTTAATTCATCTTCGAATATTACAGGGAAATAAAAATATAAAGTTTACTTATTTTCCCTTTTTTGAGTATTCATTATTTTCTGGTTTGAGTTTGGCACCAACGTGATGCGGGAAACTTTAAGACTTCATGACTTTCAGGCTTTCAAGTTACCCAACACTTTTCATTGACGGCTCAAAATTTTCTAGTCACCCATGATTATTTTTTGTTGACATTCAAGATTTTCTTCTCACCTACTTAGTATTTACTACTATAGGACTACAGGAGAATGACGAAATTCAGCCAGCCACTCAACCAAACCTAAAAGCCTTATTACTAAAATTAGGGGTGGGCATGGACAGGGTCGGCTCCTAGGCTGAACCGGCTCATCCAACTGTGGATCTTGACCAAGCCCTAGGGGCCGACCCGGCTCATCCAACTGTTGATCTTGACCAAGCCCTAGGGGCCGACCTGGTTCATCCAACTGTGGATCTTGACCAAGCCCTGTTTATATCGGCCCCGGGGCCAGGTTGGGCCAAGGATAAAACCTGGGAACAAAGAACTAGGCCCAGGCCACTTGGATCGACCCATTTTTGACCTGGCCCCTCCCGACCCGAGTCAATTTTTAAAAATTAACCTACCCCAATAGCAAGCTAGCCCGATTGCATACCGAATCAAAAAGGATTGACTATACATTAACCTTAGGTATGGCTACTTGAAAAAAAGAGAAATTTCAAGAGTATTGTGTGCATAAAATAAATTTGTGAATAGAGTGTGATCAGAATATCTCAAAAACTTCAAGAAACCTGAAATTGAACATGTTTGGTGAAATATTCGAAAAATCTTGAAGAAACAAACAATATACTTTGCAAGCTGGATGTAAAAATAAACAAACTGATAAGAGAAAATTATAGTTGCAAATTATAGTCCAAGTAATTTTTCAATCTACAAAATAATAGTCAGCCGATAATAATTCGTTAGTTAAGAGATAAACATCTAGAAAAATGATTCAGAAGTTTTTTTCAATATAGATACTATTTAAAAAACAATTTTATAAGTATCAATACAAATATAGCAAATAAAAAAAAGGAAAACTAAAAGTTTAAAATTATGGGTTGACCTGCAACCCGCACCATGTGGGCCAGGTCAGACCCAGCCTGAACCTATACAGGTCATGGGGCGGGCTGGCTCGACTCCTAGACCGAAGAAGAAAGAACTAGGCCCGGCCTATGAGGGTCGAGTTAGGTTCGGGCCGGTACACAGGTCGAACCTGGGCCGGTTCATGGGCCCATATGTCCACCCCTAACTAAAATGTTCAAACTGTATGAAGAAGCAAAGAAAAATAGACCCAAGGAGGAGAGCTAAGAAGCCATTAAAATTAGATGATAAAGACATGCCTCAATAAAAATCACCTTTGGGTAAAATTGCCTTCTTGACAATAGAATGACTCCATATTGTTTTCAGCTCCCTTGTCTCCAAATTCCATTAACATGTTTGAAACCCGAATTATTTTTTTCATTTCAGAAAACCCCTTGGACGCGGTAGGACTCATCCAGTACTGTATAATGTATATACACAAGTAGATACACATTTATGCAAACATTTTGAAGATTGCTAGAAGCCCATGTAAATAGGACAGTACATCTAACCTCAAGCAGTGTATATCTCTATTAGCAAATATGTGAAAGGGTAAACCTTGGAGTACCTAGTCATGTCTCTTGAACATGTAATCCTTCTTGTAGTCTACAGATATCTTTCTATTCTATTTTTTTAATTAGGTAACTAAGTTTTTCCATATGACCTCGGTGATTTTGAATGTTTTTGGATCATATAACAAGTTGCAACTAGTTGCGATTTCAGATTTCAAAATGTTAATACTCAAATGGAATAGTATTCAATTGATTCATGGAACCGATGTGATTGTTGGATAAAACATGCAAGAAAAGTATGGAGGAATTGAAACTTTCTTTTAACAAAAGTTAGCTGAAAACTAATTCCTTCTTTCTCTTGTTGATATTTCCAATTACAGTGCTAACAGCAAATGAGTAAACCGAGATTATTGCATCCATGAGTAGCTGACCTAAAACATCATAAGGCACCAAAATATTTCTAAAAGGGACATCAAGTTGGACTTGACTTCTGTTTAGCTATTGTTGGGTGCAGATTGCAAATTGAGAAGAAAGAAGAATTACTACAGCTGATTCCTAAAAGTTGAAAATAGCCGACAGGAACTAATGGTAATTAAGGACCAATATTATCTGTAAATTTCACATCATTAGTTGACAAGCTACAGAAGAACTGTGGCCTACAATGTGTTCCTACATGATTATGGATCAAATATTGCTACAGTCAAGAGAATTTCCAAAATTCTGTTTTGACCTGACAACTTGAGATTCCACCTTAAGAAAATCAAATCCAGAAATGTTACAATCCTTTTAGCCTTCTACCCTCCAAGAGTTAAGCCAATTACTATTGATATGCCTATAGTCAAGTGTGCATCAATATTTAATTCAGATAATTGACAAGTAAATTTTAAGACATGTAAATATAAAATTTAAGCTAGACATTTTCCTATGTAGATTAAATATCAAAACATCTATAACCATTAGATAGAGCAATTTTTTAACTATGGAACAAACCTCTTCCTCACAAACAGAATCATTGGTTTGATGATGAGGAATCCTCTCTTTCATGGTGATTTTATTGATTAGATGTAAGAGTGATTCAGGAAATAACCATAGGTATAAACAATAAAAAATTCATATGGTAATTAGGCCACTGATTGTTCAAGCTAGATATCAGATCATTCTGAGGGGGCACCTGCTTTTTCTCTAGCTAAGAATCACCTTATGGATTTCCCAAAAAAAACCCTTTATGGTGAAAAATAAATATTTTGAATATAATCTACTATAATGGGAAAGAGTCACAAGGCATTCATTGTTGAACCTATTAAACATTTCCAAAAATGAGTATTTTAGATAAGGAAGTCCCGTCAACTGCCAGTAATGCTGAATGCTAAATCCAATTAAAACATAAGAAACTTGCCAATCTAGGCAGAATCAATCAAGCAACAAAGAGAATGAAGATTTCATGAGTAAGATGTAGTCATGAGCTGTTATTCTAATCATCAACTCCAGCACACCCAACTCAAACCAAGAAATACACACTGCATTAGACCAGCTTTGAGCGCCCACCTGCTACATTACTCACAAAAAGATGTGATGCCTGTTTTCATGAATAGACAGGTAGCACTTTAACAAGGGTCATAAAAGTGGGTATAGATATTCGTGAAGATATTGGCATCCATATCCAAGTATCCAACTACATACAAATATGGATACTAATATCTGTATCCTGCCGGATATCAATACGCATTTCACTATCTTTAGTTTTATCGATATGAATATCCGGATATCTAACAAGATTGAACTAGTAATTTTTTACCTTAAATTAGTTGACCTAACGTTTATGTTGGTTATCCAGGGATCTAGTCCTAGATTTTTGGCTCAGCCTAACATTTTGGTAGGCTTTAATTTGTGAGAATCTGTTGCTTTTGGATAGCTCCTGAACACATGGCATGTATTCTTCCGAGTCTTTCCCATTTTCTGCATATACTACAAGTAGTTCCTCACATCTAAACTATATTTTGGCAGACGTGGATATGAGTTTTCCTTGCTGATGGATCATTGTGTTCCTGATATGGATATGATAAATGCCAAATCCAATTCATTTGCATTGCGCCCATCAAGTTCTTAAGAAAAAACATAATCGTAAGAAAGTTGTGAAGGTTCAGTCTTCAAAAATAATTTAGCAAGGTAAAATTTCAGATATAGAATCTAATAAGAGCAATATGAGGTCATAGTTAATCTTTATCTGAAATATTTTCAATCTCTTCCACCTGTACCATCCTAAGCCCTTCCCATTTCAAAGAACCATGATCACACTTCCTCACTTACAAATTTTGTTTCAGTCTCCTAATCTACATATATACTTTCTTATTAATCAAACGTACCATCTTCTTCTATTTCTCTAATCATATCTCATGCATAACTCAAGCTGAGTTAGTGGTGCCTTTTCTTCTTTTCAAATGAGTCTCTTTTGCATTCCTTGCCTACTCATTCTATGCTTAAACATAGCCATGGGCTGCAATTCCTACTTCTTATCTCCCTATTTGCATTCCATCCATAATCTTGAACTAGTTCTGAGTTCTTTTCAAATGGGTTCCAACTAAAATTCTTATCTACCAATCCTATGCATAAAATTGAACTTTTACCAATCTCCCTAATTGTAAATTGTGAATAATCTGAAGTGGGTCTGCTCCTCTCAGAGCAGCTATTTGCAAATGGGCTTATATATAGCAAAAAAAAAAGCAGAGAGAGAGGGAGAGGTAATAAAACTGACCGGAGATGGGAACAACTCATTAGTGGTGTTGGAGCCGTTCTCTTCAGCTTTTGGATCGGAATTTGAAGAACAGCATACACATGACTTCAGTTTCCTTGGGGTCCATGGATGAGAGAAGCTCAATCTTTGAGTTGGAACGCTGATATTTGCCTTGTTTTCAATCTGAGAAGCAGGATGAAGAATAAAGGAGATCGGTGCGATTTCAATTGCTGCTGCCATCGCTTCGTCTCAACTCTCTCTCTCTCTCTCTCTCTCGCTCTCCCCTCTCTCTCTCAAATATGGGTAACCCTCTTTTGGCTAGAGCAGCAGAAAGTTAACAGGTCGGGTCTATAACGGAACCCGCAAGCCAAGGCCGGCTCTGAAGGTGTGCGAAGTGATCGACCGCACAGGGCCCCGTAGAACTAGGGGCCCCCAATTTTTTTTTTCCAATTATCTTCCCCTCCCCGTTCCTTGATTCCCTCCTCAAAATCCTCCATGGTGCTTCCCCCTGCCTCTCTCTCTTCCTCTTAATCTCCTTTCTCTCGTTCTCACTCTCTCACCTTCGTTCTCTCTCCCCCTTCAAAAGAAACCCAAATCCCCAGGCTCCAGCTCTCTCTCCCTCCGCCCGTTTCCCTCGCCTCCCTCGATCCGGACTTCCCCGATCTCGCCTTCTCCGTTGACCGCTCCGACGGCGCCCTCCAGACGTTGACCGGTGAGTCCTTCATCTCAATCTCTGTGCTTTTTTTTTTATTTTGATTCAAATATTAGATCTTTCTCTATGTTGATCTGCTTGAGTTATGCACTTGAAGAATTTGATGGAGATCTCGTATATTAATTAATAATATCAAATTATGGATGCAAGAACGCTTGATTTTGGAATTCCCACCAAGGTGTCTACAATTTATGGAGTGGCTGGGATGATAAGATTAATAACTGGAGGCTAAGCTGAATAATTCTTCTTGTTTTGGAAGTATACGGGTTACATTGGTCAAGTCCCTGGATTGGCTTATGAGAGCTTGCGTGTGGCTGCTGCAGCTACAGTCGAAGGGGTTCAGGGATTTGAAAGGCTCTTATGGCCTCAAGGCAATCCAAGATTCTGGTATGGGTTGAAATTTTTGTGAATTCTGTGTTAGTTTTCTTGAATGATGAATTGGGCTCTTTGTGAAATTGCATAAAGTTAGAGATTGTTTAGTACGCATACAACATGCTTGACAGAATGGCTAACTGAAAGCTTTGTTAATTTTGTTTATTGTCTTTTTAACCAACATACTACCTCAAAATACCAATTTGTATGTTAGAAATACCAATTCGTACATGGCATAACATTAATAAAATTCCTGATTTTTATTTCATGGTCCGATTTGAAATTTATGATAATTTTTTAACAAAGATAGTTTAGAGTTATTTTCGTAAAACCCTTGGAGTTCATGATTGTTTAGTGAAATTTACTCGGCATGCATACAAGGAATTTGACAGAATGATTAAGTGAAACTTGAAAATTTAACCAATTTACTATCTTAACTGATACCAAAGGAACAAATGCTAGAACTGCAAACTCATGCACTGTATAACAACTATATTTCATATCAACAAATAAATCACATTATGCACAATAAACATCATGCTACTACTAATAAACTTGAAAGAAACACGCTCCAGGTTTATCACATTACAGATGAGTTATTGTTCATCATCGAACAATAAATACCCCCATCCTGATGCTTCACATCTTTTTACCCTGATCTGTCCTCAGTGGATTGATCATATGAGAACAAAGAGGGATGGATTTTGTACAGGCATAAGTAATAGTCAAATGTATTCTAGTGATGTTTTGAGATTGTGATAGGTTAATGTAGATCGTCTTCATTGGCAGGCAAACACCCTGGCCTAGGTGCATGAGAGCATACTTTTATGCTTGATAAGTAAAGTGGTTGTTTAATAGGGGAATTGAAAATAGAAATAGGGTAAATTTCACAAAAAATAAGTAACTAAATAACTAACTAAAACTAAAATTTTGGTGGTGTTGCTCTAAATCCCCTTGCAAAAAAACCAGGTAATATTTTAATGTCTGATTAGTAATATTTTGTTCCCTAGCATTTTAGGGATTCAAATTGGAATTTATTGATATTTTGTATATAGAGAATGATCATGTTTACTTTTCGCACAGGGCCCCTAAAATCTCAGAACCGGCCCTGCCGCAAGCCCGCCTTCTTTGTCCCCCTTTTCTTTTTTTCCCCCTTGTTTACGTGTGAAAGAAAGAAAGAAAGCGAGCTTCTCATTGAGTTATGTTTAGGAGCTTCTCATTATGTTTAGGTAAGTATGAAGGTATTTATATACACAATTACATAATATAATATGAGGTATAGAGAGGGTAGATACTGTAGATGTAAGCTGGTGGGCGCTGCAGCTGTACGTAACTGCGCACTGTATGTATAACTTCAACACTTCTCTTTAGAGAATGGCAACCATTAAAATAGCATCAACTGAGAGATTTTCCTCAAAAAACATCAAAATAAATGACATACTTAAAAACAAAAAAAAATCAAAGGCTATCAACAATGTTACATTAAACGTTGGGCGCTCCTGGGCGCCGGACTTGGCGCCCAGCGCTTAGACGCCTAGGCGGGCGCCTAAGCGGTTTCTGGGCGGTTTTTTTCTTCTGGGCGGTTTTTCTTTTTTTAATTATGCTACTTGAAGTTGAAGGTCAAAAAACTGTACTTTCATTCGTTATTGTTAGTAAATTCAAAAACTGTAACTAATTATTGTTCTATTTTGTAGGTCAAAAACTGCAACTTCATTCGTTATTGCTGCAAATCCAAATGTAGGGAGCATGAATATTATAGTTTCAGCACTCAACTCAATACAGATACACAATTATTGCATGTACAGTTGTAAGCTTTGAGCAAATGCAGAGAATGAAGCAGAGAATGCAACTAATTAATTACGATGCTTGAGACTCTAAAAACTTAGGAGCTGCAAAACATTAATAAGCTGCAGTTTTAGCCATACCAAAAATTGAGACAATTACTAGCAGTGCTAGACTCTACCAAATTGGTTCATTTGTACCGAAATAACCCATACAAACTCTCAAAAGACAGAATGAAGCAGAGAAATAAAATCACAAATTGGTTCATTTGTAATCCAGAGTAAAGTGACCAAAAATGGGCTGGCTGTCCACTGAACAAGACTTTTTACCAATGTTACTCCTAAGATAATCATGTAATTAACAGTTAATTTTTTAACAACTAAACGTTTTCCATAAAACAAATTCTCAAGAAACAATTACTGAAAAACTGAAAAAAAAATTCAAAAAGAAAGAAGAAGAAAACTGTAAAATGTGTGAAGTGTGAAGTTTTGAACAGCAGAACAAATTAAAGAAAAAAAAAGAAATCAGAGAAAAACTAAAAAAATACCAGATGTATACAGGACATTAAATTAAATTATCAATTAAATACAAAAACACAATACCCTTACCTAAAAATTATCAATTAGTCTTTTACTAGTTACAGAGATGAAACGAACTCCCAAGGGCTTTGAGAGGCTTCGACGATTTCGAGCTTCGATGAACAACAGAACAGAGGTTGAAGAAGAAGCTTCGACTGTTCGACAGAGGACCAGATGTGGAAGACGAGCTCGGAGGTTGAGGCTTCGACGAGAAACAGAGCGGAGGTTGAAGAAGAAGCTTCGACTGTTCGACAGAGGACCAGATGTTGAAGACGAGCTCGGAGGTTGAGGCTTCGACGAGGAACAGAGCGGAGGTTCTCAGGTTGAAGACGAAGCTTCGACTGTTCGAGCTTTGACGAGATCGAAGACGAGGATCTGACGGCTTCGACGAGTTCGAGCTTTGACGAGGAACAGAAAGGAGGCGACGAATTCGTGGCGGCGTCGGGTAAGTGAGAATTTCTGAGTTAGGGTTTGCTTTAGTTTCGGTTTTGGGTTTCGGTTTGGGTTTTTCAGCGTCCGAACTCTTTTTTTTTCTTTCAATTTTTGAGGCGGGCTTTTTCTTTCAATTTGTGAGGCGGGCCGCTTACGCGGCCCGCTTAGCTCTGGGCGGCCGTTTAGGCGCTCCCAGCGCCTAAACTTGGCCGTTCAAGCCTTTTCTCCACGCCCTGGGCACCGCCTCCGCCTAGGCGGGCGCCTAGGCGGCCGCCCAGGGCGTTTTTTAAAACACTGGCTATCAACAAGCCTCCCATATCAAATAACAAACTTTTTTTTGCAGCCTAGTTCAACTTAGTAAGTGTGATTATATCTGTCAAAAAAAAACAAAAACAAAAACAAAGGGTAAGCATGATTAACTCCGAACTAGTTCGCTTTTGACCTGCTTGTCTTCATTCTTCCCTTTCTTAAACTTGAGAAATTGATGCCAGAATTAGGGATTTGGATCCTCTCCACTACAAAAAAAATAGTGGAGGAACCACTACATAATCACAGCCATTGATTATCTGGTTGATGGTTGTGATTTTTTCTTTTAGTGCAAATTAGGAATGAGTACAATACACGTGGGTATGGTAAGTGTTAAATTTAGATTGTATCATAACCGTCTACTAAATAGTCAACGATTGAGATTAAAAGCAGTGGTCTATCCACTACTTTTTTGTAGTGGAGAGGATCCAAATCCCAGAATTAGAGCTTTGTGAAAGCCCGAGAAGAACTCTTTTTGTCATCCTTAGTCCCTCCACTATCAGCTTCACGAGTGCTAGCAACTGTTGGGCCATTTGCATTAACATCAATGAAGCCGGCTTCAACTGTGCTGCCATCACCCTCTTCAACCTTGTACTAACATCACCACCATCTTTAACCACATCAACAGCTTTACTCGCACCGGCATCATCTCGAACGACATTAGCTCCTTCAGCTTCACCGGCTTCATCTTGAACAAAACCATCGACTCTAACTGTAGCAGGCACCATCTTTAACCGCAACCTCACTCGTGCCAGTCGTCTTCGACCGCATCAATGGCTACGCTTGCGCTAGCACCATCTCCAGTATTTGCTAAGTCACTGGAAATATCGATCATGTTACTCAGATTTCACCCCTTTTCCCTCTCACCGTCTCCAACAATGCTTTGTCAACACTGGGCAATAAATTACCGCACTTCTTCCGTAGGGGTCTCCTCTTTGTGAGGATCGTCGTAACAGCATTGGACTTTTAAGGCAAAAAACTAACTTGGTCGCAACCTCGTCAGCAACACGTTCACCAACTTGCAAGGCGTATCCTGCAGAGCAAAACCCGTCAGATGACCGTAGCGACCTTGAGTGTTTGTCAAAGTATTCTCAGACTCCATATCGGCTAAATTTTCTGTAGAACCGATAATGTTTTGAATAGAACTTAATCGAGAAATGACATCCTTTGTATCCTCTCGAGCCTCTATGACATGAAGATGCCATATCTCCATCGACAATGATGCTATCCATTTCAGAAAGCACATTTATCGATTCAATTGACCTTCTTTGAGGTTCTTAACAATGCTTTGGATGTACTTGGCGCATGCTTTTATCAATCTAGTCTATCTATCTATCTACCCTTTAAAAGAGCCACTTCCTGAAAAACTTTCCCCTTCCCAAATTAGCCTTCAACCAATTTAAATATACCCAAATTCTCCCTTAATATCGTTACAGAAAAAACGTCATCAGCATCGGAAATTTGGGAAGCCGAGGCGTTACAGAAATTCCATTTCCCAAATTCACCTTCCCAAATTCCCAAATTAGCCGAAGAGTTCATCGGTTTCCCTTCTCCGACGAAGCCGAGGCGTTACAGTTTTCAGAATTTGGGCATTCAGGAAGGTATTTCTTCTTCGTCTTCACTCCTCTATACAAAAACCTAACTCTAAGAACTCAGAACGGGAAGCTGATGCCGAATCTGAACCTCGATCAGCAGAGCACCAAAGTCCTGAATCTGACTGTTCTTCAGAGGATCGATCCCCATGTGGAGGAGATCCTGATCACGGCTGCTCACGTTACTTTCTACAAATTCAACATTGAGCTCAATCAATGGGTATGATTTTGATCATATTTGATGTTTTTTTTTTTTGTTTGATTTTGTTTTCGTGATCTCTGATTAGGGTTTTGGTTTGGATTTGTGACCTTAGAGTCGTAAGGATGTTGAGGGATCTTTGTTTGTTGTTAAAAGGTAACTAGATCTAAGGAATTTGAACTTCTTCGTTTGATTGCTTGAGGTATTTTTTTAATATTTTTTTCAATTGTGATTTATGCAGAAACACGCAGCCGAGATTCCAGTTCATTGTTATGAACAGAAGGAACGCAGGTGTGTAATTTCCCCCCTTTCATTTGTTTGATTAATTTGATGTTTTGGCTACGGGTAAATGGAGGTTGATGTGTAAGCCAGTAGCAATAGTGGTAGGATGCGAGTAGATCGAATGGATTAAGGAGGTGACAAGCACGGGTAGTCATATGTTATGTCTAATTCACATGGTCATGCTACTCTGTACTTTCAAAGAGTCTAATTGTGATGTTTGCCATTGACATTTATTGACTTCGTTAGCCTTTACACATGAAAGAAGCTATCTTGACTTTTAAGTATGTTTAGCTTCAGCAATCAGATCATAGAGCAGTCAAATATGTCATATTATGTTAAAAACATGAGGCACACCTGGTATAGCTATTTTTGACAGATTGCAGCTGCAAATATATTTGTTGTTGATGAATTCTTGTATTATGGAGTAGCTAGAAGTAGTGTATCCAAATCACGATTCTGTGGGGTTTCAAGTATGCGACAGGTCTTGGCATGAATCCAAGCCATGGACATCTTCTCAAAACCTTAGTTGTTTGATGCATCAGATTGGCAGCAGCTCATATATGCAACTTTACACATGAATAGAGGTGTAGGTACGTACATATTTTTAGCTGACTCATTTTGCGACACAGAAAATTTGGTGGAGGATATCTTGGAGATTTTGAGTATGAAATCCAACCTCCATACTTGTTGTACCGGAATGCAGCTCAAGAAGTTAATGGTATATGGTTTTACAACCAACAAGAATGTGAAGCTGTTGCAGCTCTTTTCCAGAGGTCAGTACTTAGTGGTTCAAAAACTTACACCTCATGTACAACACATGCATTTCCAGTATCCTTTGTCATAAAATTTGATACTTAAATGATGTGCTAATAATTATATTGTTTTTGTATTGTTAAGAACATGAGTCACACCTGGTATAGCTGTTTTTGACAGATTGCAGCTGCAAATATATTTTGCTACTGTTAATAATATATAACCATAAACCAAATAGTCATGCACAATCTCCTGCAAAGCAAAAAAGTTTAAACACCTGGAAAATGGATAACACAGTGACAGGATTAGTTGCTGATATAAGAGCGCCAAACATAAGGCATTCGACCAATGGCAGTTTATACATTAGGAATGTTAATCCACCAAGGTATCTGCAAAGAAAGAAAACTTGCACGGAGACGATCAGGATAAGATTGTGCAAAAAACCTTCTTTAATCAATGCAAGATGGACATAAACAATGGGCTTACACTAATACACCAGTAACAATTAAAGCAATGAAAGTCCCGAGGATAGCAAAAGTAATAATAGCCCCAAAGTTTGAAAAAAATGGTTTCTGCCAAATTGATAGTGTCACGCCCCGCTTCCCAAAATACTCGGGAATCGAAACGTGAACAAGCCCGCGACGTATTAGATTGAGAAGAAATAAGTGCTAGACCTCTTCTTCTCAATCTAATACGCTAAACGTCTGGAAATAAAACAATGCAAAGTCACAGGTCCCCAATCACAGATAGCAAGAATATAATGAACAACACAATACAGAAAGATCCATATCACAAATATAATATCATCCAAGAGATCACGTTCGGGTCAACATGCCCTTATACAAGACTATCTGAACGAAATACTAAAAATATAAAATACAATGATCCAACGGAAAGAAATGCTATAAAAAGAAAACTAAGATCAAATAACTAAGCTTCAGCTTCTTCTGCTACACCGTCTTCAAGGTACTCCTGCTGAACCTGCTCTTCTCCTAAGTCTGACGTACACCAGAGAAAACAGGTGTACGTCAGGTGCATGACGCACGGCAAGATCCCACAAAGAGAATAGGAACGGTCGAATGACCAATACAATAACAATAATAATAATAAATAGAAACATGCAGCTGGAATACTAACAAGCTAGATGCAATTCATCACTAGAATATAACGAACATAAGAATCCATAATCATCCGCGTAACAAAGACATACCCCTAGATAGAATTAATACTTAAAAACCTACAACTCGAGACGTAGTACGTCGAACGAAATAATCCAAACAATGAAACCCTCATGTATATACCATATGTCTCGAATTGTAGATAATTAAATATTAATCCTAATCTAGGTATGGAAAGAAATATAACTGATTCACATCTCATGAGAACCCATAAACATACAAACAACAAGGTCATGTAGCTAATCATCCTATATCAAGTCACTGGTCTACCTCTCACATATAGTCAAAACTCATATTCACGAATAACCGGTTGTTCACAAATCATCCACACATAACGATTCACTGTCCCCCTCAGACCCACCCCAGTGGTACACAGGAATTTCACTGGTGCAAGACTGGAAATAATCAACTATCAATATCACCTCAAACCCACCCCAACGCTACACATGAATATCGTTGGTGCGAGCCTGGAATAATCAGCAATCACATCACCTCAGACCCACCCCAACGCTACACAGGAATTTCGTTGGTGCGAGCCTGGAATAATCAACAATCACATCACCTCAGACCCACCCCAACGTTACACAGGAATTTTGTTGGTGCGAGCCTGGAATAATCAACAATCACATCACCTTAGACCCACCCCAACGCTACACAGGAATTTCGTTGGTGCGAGCCTGGAAATAATCAACAATCACATCCGCTCACATGGACCAAGACTTCTCATCCCAATTCTCGTAATTCTAGGTCAACTACACACGAGATTCTAGATCCTAACTGTGTCACACAGGTCACTATAGTCATAAACCCTTAATAATTCTCAATCACAACAATAAACAATCAATGCAACTAATCATGTGCAATAATATCATGACATATCAGATAATCAAAATAAAAATTATATATCATAAACAGGAGCTACATAATTCAGAAAAATAATCTTTTTCTAAATTAATTCATTTTAAATTATTTCACTTAACAATTAATCTAAACTAATTCATTTTCCAAAATAAATACTTTTAAATTATTATAATTATCTAAAAATGATTCTTTTGCCGAACTAAATTCTTTTAATTCATTATAATTTTTCTGAAAATGTCATTTATCATATTACCATGATGTAATTAATATTCTTCAGCAAACAATCACACGCAGATAAATACGTCACAATTAAACTACGCAAACGATTCATAATAATGTAAATATTCAACTACAAAACAAGGAGAGCGGGATCTTGCCTGCGAGACCAAGAGGTCTGATGACGTGACGGTAGCGATCTGCTATGGATGCGGTACAACGGGTCTGAAGAGTTAGGAGCAGATCTGAGCGGCACGAGTGGTTCAGCGGTGTTGTAGGGCAACAGGGGACGGCGATGAGGTGAGCTCGACAGGCGGCGTGGACAGCGACGATCAGAGGAGACATAGAGGAGTTCGGGCGGGGCTGAGCTCGGATCCGGGGTCGTCGGCGAAGGCTGCGACTGTCGGCGGGGAGAGAGAGGAGGCCGAAGGCTGTTTGAAGAGGGCGGCTGCCGCGGGGGAGAGGGGAGCGGCCGCGGGGTGGTGCTGGCGAGGTGGTCAGGCGGCGGCCTGGGTCGAAGGAGGCGGTGAATAGGGCGGAGGAGCGGCTGAGCACAGGGCGGAAGGCGGCGGCGAAGTAGCAGCTGTTCGGGTTCGACGGCTATCAAGGCGGCGGCTGTAGCGGGGATCTGGTTCGAGGCTGTTCGACGGCGAGGAGCTTGTGGAGGCGACGCGGGGTGGACTGGTGGCGCTCGGCGACGGCGTAGGGCTAGCAGAGGAGGAGCACGACCTCGGGCAGTTGAGGAGCTGGCGGTGTTGGGTTTGAGCGGCTGCGCGGGTGGGGGTGGCGGAGGCGGTCGAGCGGTGTCGAGGTGAGATCGAGAGAGAGGAAGAAGATGGGGTTGGTGGCGGCAGCGTGAAAACACATAGAGGAGAGAGAGAGAGGGTTAAGAAATTAATATATGGACAAATTTTTGAAAACACCCACTTTTAAGATTTAAATAGCAAAAACGACCATTCGTAAAAAAAAATGAGCAAAACCGACCCTTTTCATCTGAAAAGGGTCGGTTTTGCTGTACTGGTGAATTAGCAAAGTGCACGGGACTACTAGTCCCGTGCACTTCATTTTGCTGCCAACATCCCTAACTCCCGCCCTCTCTCCTCCCTCTCCTCCTCTCTATACACTTTTTTCCCCTCTGCGTTCATCTGCAAGCAATTCTCGCCCCCATTAACCCTCCTCTCTCCCTTCTCAATCTTTAGCTCCCGCAGACCACGAGATATTGCAATTGACAGTCAAGACTCAAGTCTACCAACATGGAGCCAAACTAAAACCAAAACAAAATACCTCTAGCATCAACCCTCTACTCATTCCCACAAAAACTTCACAGAGAAATAAAAAATAGAAGGAAAAAAAAAGAAAGAGAAAAAAGGACTCATCTTTTTCATATATACAATTTAGCTCAAACTCCCATCTCAAAAGCTCAACGACGCCGGCGGTGGCGACAACCCAAATCCGCTCGTTGACCTCCCCCATCACCTCCGTTGGCACCAGCGGCATCCTGCACAGGGGGCACGTGCGCTGCTCGTGCTCCAGCGGTCCAGGCACTCCCTCTGCAAGCAATCGCCGCCGCCACCTCCGCAGACCACCACCACCCTCTCCTCCTCCACCTCCTCCCCTCCCTCCTCTCCACCCTCCAAGCCCTAGCTTCTCTTTCCTCCCGCTGCTCCGAGACCACCATCACCCTCCTCAGATCCAATTAAGCTCCTCCTCCAAAGCGATCTCGACATCGCCTCCAACCCCCACTCCCTCCACATCCACGTCTTCGCCCAGATCCAGATCGGCGCTCTCGATCTCAAGCAGAAAGCGTTGGCAAAAGGGGGGAAGGGGGGGTCAGTGGGTCACAGTCGTTTGTGAGGGGGTCAATGGATCACGGGTGCGGTTTAAAAGCAATGAAATGCACGGGACTAGCAGTCCCGTGCATTTGGCAAATATAGTTTCTCAGCAAAACCGACCCTTTTTAGAAGAAAAGGGTCGGTTTTGCTCATTTTTTTTACCAAGGGTCGTTTTTGCTATTTAAATTTTAAAAATAGTTGCTTTTAAAAATTTGTCCTATCATTAATTATCATTCTTTTATAATTAATATAAAAGATAATATTAAATAACGTTCGTAGGAATGCATGGTAATTACTCATGGGTTGTTTATAGTACATTGCACATTGTTGTTAATTGCTTCATTTTTAATGTGTGTTATTTTGTTAATTGTAACAATATACATTGTATACACATGTTATTTTTAGTATTTATTTTATAGTATTTTAGATTTTATTTCCTTTTATTGTATTATTGGTTGTTGTTCATTCTTTATTTTTTTATTTCGTTTACTTGTTTTTTTATCTTTCCAGCCTTTATACTTACTATTCCCTTTTTCATTATAATGTATTCACATATGTTATTATATTTACGATGTATACTTTTAGTGATTTATATTCAATCATTATTTCTAGTATCAAATGTGTTTAATCGTGTTTTGTTTCATGTATTATCAGTGTTTATGTTCACGTGTTCATCAATCATTCATCGTACCTCTATCTATGATATATCGGTGTTTTATTTTACAAATTTATTCCTTCTTATGTTTTTATTTGTTATAGATCTAGTTTATCTTCCATAATTCATATTTTATGCATTATACATCTTTACTTATGAATATTTATGCTTATTGTATTTATGTGATTTTGACTACTATGTAATATACTGGTACATCTGAATTGATTTTATACAGTAATGATTATTATTGTTGTATCTTGTTTACATTTATTATTTTACCTTATGAATATTACCAATATTTCTAATTTATTATATTGTTGTCGAATACATATATAATTATGTTCTCCTTATTATGTTTTATATAATATGTTTATTTTGAATCATTTGTTTGCTCTTATGTCTATTTTATCACATAATATTTTGTGACTGTTTTCATCATAATTTATCTTGTTAGCATGATTAGTACTATGTGTATTCAGATTTTATATGCTTATTATTATATATGTGTTTTTCATTTTTAACGCTTATTATACATGATGATTATAATTGCTATACATATCATATGTTTCTGAATCTTGTTTATTTTTGTTTTGATATCTTTTGTTTTTATACTTTGATTTTATTTGTGTTTCTTTGAACATGCCTATGATTTTACATTATTTTGTGCTATATAACTGTTTGTATGCTGATTATTATTGTGTATTGTTTCATTCTGCTATTGATTATTAGTATGATTTGCCTATGTTTGTTTGTCTATATGTATTGATGTGTTTCTATCTATGTTTATTTCTTTTACTTATTGCTATTTTCAATTGTGATGATGTATGTTCTGTATACCTTATTATAATCCTTATTGTCCTTCTGCCTGATTTGTTCTGCGTTCTTACCTTATATCTTATGCTTTTCTAGTAATATTGCGTGCTTTATTTGTTTATAACTCTTTGAATATTGATATTTATTTATTTGTATATATGTATTTTTGTACTTTCTGTTTATTATCATCATGTTCTACCCTTACTGTTTGTTATTGTTTGATTATTATATATATGCTTCTTTACGTGCGTTTATGTTTCTAACTGCTTTAGATATGTGTTGCTATAATACTATCTTTTAACTTTTTAACATAATTGTAATTTCTTATTTTCGATACTTGTGCCTTATGTGTCTTTTTTGGTTGAATGTGATTTACTGATTGCATTCATGTGTTTTGTTTGTAACTATATTTCTTATATATCTTAAATGTTTATTCTACTAACTGATTGTATGATATTCTTATTATGATTTGATATTTTTATTATTTCATGTCTCTTTATGTTGTCTATTATGTTTGTTTAAACTATATGTATGTTGATTCTTTACTATTTTGTTTTGCTTACATACTCTTCAAATGTTTCTTTTACTTTTGTTTATATACGATTCATCTGTTATTTGTATTGTGTTTTTATGTTTTTGTGTTTATCATGTTTATCTGCCTACGTATGAGTAATTTATATTTTGTTGAGATCTTTTTGTCTTTATCTTCTTTATGCTTTTCTTTTAATTATTTATATTGTTGCGTTGATATGCTTTATCATATATTCTAGTGATTGACAATTGTTTGAATTATGTATTTATACTTCATATCATGTTTTTGTATGCTATATATTGTTATATTTTGCCAATTTTGCGTTATTGATTATATTTTAACATTGTGATGTGTTGTCTTATGTTACTATATCAATAAAATCATGTTGATATTATATTTTTCTATAATTGTATATTTGTTGATTTCTTTGCTATTAAACTATGTTGATTGATACTTATATTTGGCCTATGCCTAGATGTTGTGTTATTTTGTAATTGGATATGTATCAACTATTTTATTTACAATGTACATACTTCTTTATGCCTGTGCAATCTCTTTCAATTATGTGTTCCCTCTCTTTATGTTATACTTATTTCATTCTTATTATTATACTACATATCAGACTTTCTTATGACCTTGATTTGCTTTATATATTTGCATTGACTATTCACTTTTAATTCCTTTAAATTATTCTCTATCGTGTCTTGTTTAGCTTATAATATACACATCCATTTTCTCATTCAACATTTGCTCACACATTTGTCATAACGTGCTATGACCTTATTTCTATCCTTGGGTTCTTTGTGCATCACTTGTACTTTGAATTCCGAGGACGTAATTTGTTTTAAGGGGGCTAGGATGTAATGACTGTGAATTTCAAATACTAGTTTAAATAATTTTTCCTGGTATTTAAATATAAAATTTTATTTTCTAAAAGAATATTTGTATTTTCTCCAATTTTCTAGAATTTTCTATAATTTAAAAATCTAATTTTATATTTATTTAATGATTTTGCTAATTATAAATTAAATTGTTACGATGAAAACTTTTTAAAATTAATATTATTTATTATTATTATTATTATTATTATTAATTATATGTATTAATTTTTAGCTTGCATTATTATCCCCTACCTCTATTTATAGCTATCAGGTGATCAGCACGACAGTCAATCTGTTATCTGGCCTTCCCCTGGTTCCCTCGTATCAGTCACCCTCTCTCCAATAATTCATTCTCTCTCCTACCCCACCTCCCCTAATTTCCTCCCCAATTCCCGCATCCCCATCTCCTCCTGTCTCCCTCGTGTTTCCACCATCCTCCTCAAAAGAATCACTCTCTCACCCTCTCTCTCTCTCTCTCTCTCTCTCTCACTCCCACGTTTCTCTCTCAATCAGCTCACTCTCTCTCACTCTCATTTTTCTCTCCCCATCTCTCTCTCTCTCTCTCTCTCTCTCTCTCTCTCTCTCTCTCTCTCTCACCACTCCTCAGCCATGAACTCAACCGACGACGCGAACCCCGCTCCGCCTCCGCTCTCTCCTCGCCGCTGCTCCGCTGCGCCGCCGATCGCCGCCCGACCTCAGGCCGAGAGCCCGCGTCACCTCAAGCTCCGGCCAAGCCTAACTCCCTACTCAACCACGATCACACTCTCTCCTCCCCGACGTCGAACACAACCACCGCCTCCTCCCCTTTGACCGTCGCCTCTCTCCTTCTCTCTTCCTCTGACGAGCTCTCCTGAGCAGCTCCTCCTTGAACTCTGACCACGCCTCCACCGTCGAACCCGAACTCCACATCATTCCCGCCAACCTCGCCATGCCCAGACCACCGCCCCTCTCCCTGAACCCGCACTGCCGCTCTCTGCCCTGAGAACCACCGTGCTCGCCCCCACTGCACCGCCAGACCCCCTCCCGCTGTCCTTGGCCGCCACCCGAGCTCCAGCCCTCGTCCTCCTCTTCCACCGTCAGCTCCTCCCTCGTCGCCAAACTACCATCCTCCTGCACCGTCTCCACCTGAGCTGCGTTGCCGCTCGCCGTGCCCCGCTGGTCGCCACCCCCATCACCGCCAACAACCTCCAGCAGCCCGTCGCTGACGAGCCCGAACTAGTGAGCTCACTGCAGAAAACTGTAGTTTGGAGCCAACTTCGCGCGCGTTTTCCGGCCAACTTCGCGCGCATTTTCCGGCCAACTTCGACCTCCGTTTCCGTCGATTCCTTCGCCGGTACGTAGCCCTTCGTGTTGTCTATCACACGCCGTCGATTTCGCAAAACCCATCGTAACGCTGTGCAACCACCCGATGACCCCCACTACGGTCCACGATATACCCAAGGCAAGATCCCACTTGCTCATATCTAAATTTTGTATTTATTATGAATTATCTGTAATTTTATATCTGTGAATAACTATCAGCGTGGGATTGTTTGATGAATAATACTAGATAAATCATAATTATATGATAAATAGTATTTTTAGAATAATTATGATAAATTAAAAGAATTTATTTCGGTTGCGAAATTATTTTTCAATAATTATATTAATTAAAAAGAATTTAATTTAAAAGGAATTATCTTAGAAAAAGAATCCTTGTAGAATAATTATAATAATTTTTAGAAATTATCTTGTGGGAGAAATCATTTTAGAATGATAAATATTTTTTTAAAAAAATTATTTTAGGAAAATAGACTATTTTGAATTAATAAGAATTTATCTTATAAAAAGATTATTTTTGAATTTATGAATTTATTATTTTAAAAGATTATTTTTAGAATTATTATAATGAGAAAAGAACTTATTTTGGAAAATGATTTATTTTGAAATTAAATTAAAAGAATTTAAATTGTAAAAGGAATTATCTTGAAGTAAATAAATTTATTATTTCAGAAGATTATTTTAGAACGATTTTATGATTCAAATTCTTAGACTTGATTATCTGATATGATATGATATTATTGTACATGATTAGTTGCATTGATGGTTCCTTGTTGTGATTGAGAACCGTTAGTGGTCATGACCGTAGTAGCCTTGCGTGACCTAGAGACGTGTGTTGTGTTGACTTAGCAAAACGAGAAGAGTTGGGGTGGGAAAGTCCATGTTCATGTGATCGGATAAGACTGTTGATGTATCTTCCAGGCTCGCGCCAGTGAATTCGTGTAGTCACTGGGGTTGGTTTGTTGGGCTAAAGTGAATTCGTGTAGTCACTTTAGTCAGTGAAAGTCGTGTAGTCACCCGAGTCCTGCTTGAGTTCGGACCAGGCGGGAATCGGATTGCGTGTAGTCCTTTGACCGATTCGTGTAGCGGTATTGGATGTACGTAGGAGATTTGTGAATAGTCAGTTATCCGATGGTATGAGCGTTGACTTTGTGTGAGATGTGGACCAGTGAGTTGTTATAGGATGACTAGTTACATGACCTTGTTTCTTGGCTATGTATGAATTCTTGTGAGATATGGACCAGTTGTATTTCTCTTTATACATAGATCGGGATTAATATTTAATTATCTACAATTTGAGACATATGGTATATACATGAGGGTTTCCTTGTTTGGATTGTTTCGCTCGACGTACTACGTCTCGAGTTGTAGATTTTTTAGTATTAATTCCATCTAGTGTATGACCCTGTGCTTGGATGATTATTCTGATTGCCAACTGCATGATCGACATGTTACTTGGTTGATTTTCTTAGATTCTTCTGATTATTATATTTTAGTGATAGATTGCATTTAGATGATTAGATTCTAGTAGTATGCTTCTATTATTATTATTACTATTTTTGCGTTGGTCGTTCAACCGTTTCTATTCTTCCTTGTGGGATCTTGCCGTGCGCCATGCACGCTGATGTACTCCTTTTCTCTCGGGATGTACGTCAGACTTAGAGGACGGACAGCTTCAGTTCGTAGTCGTACAGGAGCCAGAAGATCCTCCGTAGGAAGGCTTTGCAGACGGAGCAGAAGAACAAGTCGAAGCTTAGTTACCTCTTGTAGTTAATTAGTTGAAGACCCTAGTTTACTTTTGCAGTACTTTCCAT
>BQKN01065765.1:49005-63380 GCA_022839385.1 Asparagus kiusianus | reverse complement strand
AGCTGAAGCCTGACTGAGTAAGTTGGAGTTAAGTAAAACATTAAACAGCTGGGTGGTATGAGATATTTACAATAATAATAAATTATATATACTCCCAAAAATCTGACTTAGTTTGGATATAATATAATTGGAGGTAGCAAGAACATGAGGAAGAATTCCTCATGAAAATTGAACCATCCCCTGCAAAACGTAGGAACCTTTTTTTAACACATAAAAAGAGTGTGAGCTTTTCTGGATTCAACCCACTGAAAAGAAATGAGACAAACCTAATGCTGGTTTCAATATTTGAAACATTTGCAAGTCCACCGACAGCTAAACCTGAAATGGGAAAAAATGTAGCCTTGTAAATACAGTTTCTAGACAATTCTCTTTATCTAATCTATATTGTACAAAACTACTATTCATCTGTTGAGTGTCGGTCACAAAAGAAAGTATCAGTAGTTTCCACAGCCCAAATAAGTACTAACCTACACCTAATTTGTATCTAACCTACCAAATTATGTACTTCCTATGAGAGAACAAATCCAGGAAATGAAATCAGCAATTGAACCTCGAGTTTCAATGGCTTCTGTCCTCCAGATAAGCCTAGAGTATGATGATTTTTCCCCCATATGAAAGAGAAGTTTCACTTTTACCACTTGGAAAAAGCTTCCATTGGGGTTCCTGGATAAAAACCTTCTAATTGAATCTTTGAAGAAAAAGTAAAAATTTTTTGAGTAGTTTTGTCCACCCCAACGCATTTTATGAGTCATTTTATTAATCAAAAAGAAAAATACTCAAGAAGTTTTATGTGATATCAATCAAATGGTAACTAATACAGCTCTTCTATATGGACCTATGTTACCCCGACACGGCCAAATTGGCCCCGTACCCGTGTCGGGTACGTTTTGGGTGCGGATCCGCACCCAAACGGCAGCGACACGGCGATTGAAGGCGTGAGGGGGGAAAAAGTTACGAACCTGGAGAGGGAAGGCAGTCGTGGGAGGAAACGACGATCTTCGTGGGACAACGAGCTTCGAGGGAGGAGTCGACAACGAGATTCGAGGGACGACGAGCTTCGAAGAAATGAACGACAAGCTTAGCTTCGAGGGAGAACATTGAAAACCCTAGCCCTAGATCTCCTTGGACTCGGATCTGAAAGAGGAGAGAGGAGAGGAGCCGGTCTCTTGGATCTATCTGAGGCGGCGGATAGCAACAAAGAAAAGCTATGGTTTTCTTTTATCTTTTTGTTAGAGGGATCTAGGAAAGTTGGGCTTGGGCTTGGGTTTGGGTTTGGGTTTGGGTTCAGGTTAAAATCCAGCTTTGACTTTGGGTTTTTTTAAATAATTGGGTGGGCCATTTAAGTGGCCCACTTAGCTTTGAGTTTGGGTTTGGGTTTAAGAAATGAGCTTATTTCTCAATTTGAATAGTAAAATTGCTATATTTATTAAAATTAAACATAGTAAAATTGTTATAGTTAATACAATTGTTAATTTTATATATATATATATATATATATATATATGAGCCGTGTCCCCGTACCCTACTTTTTACAAATTTGCCGTGTCCCGTACCCGTACCCGTACCCGTGTCCGTACCCGTACCCGTACCTATGCAACCTTGATATGGACCAAGCAAAATCTACAATTATCTCTTCCTAACTAATTAGGTAATCCAAGAATTAAACTAACGACACAAGATTAAGAAATCGGAACTTTTCACCACAAGTTCTCGATATTCCTCATTTCTAAGTTCTTTTTAACATAGTTCACTCATAACATCATACATCATGACAATTCGGCTTTCAAGGAAAAAAACTGTGTCATCCTTCAAATCTTTCTCATCAGAATAGCTTCCAATAGAACAAACAGGTCAATATTCAGTAAAGAAGAAATATCACTTCTATTCGTATGGTCGTGCATCGAGACAATTAGGTTTATGTTTCTTCAGATTTTTTTTCCAATAATAGCATCATCATTCAAACTTCTCATGGAAATAGCTTGCGATATTAAAGAACGCGTCTGTACTCAGTCATCATACCCTCGCAAATATTTGGTTTAAGGTTCAGAGTTTCGCCTTTCGCAAGTCTAATTACATCAAAAACAACCCTAAATATACTATTAAATGATAACAAAATAGAGTGAGATCAAGGGAGGTTACCGATCAAAAGAGAAGCGCTGGCCTCGGGTAGGTAATAGAACCTGTGCTGGGGAATTCCATGTTTGGCTCAAATATGTGCCTGGTATCAGTTTCAGAACTGATAAGGAACCTTTCAAGGTACAGAAATAACCCAAAATTTAGCTAATATAAAAGTTTATAATCACATAGGAATATATTTTGATCTTGTCCCTTTTACAGTGGGAAATGCAGAACTTAACCCAGAAGTTCGTTAGAATGATGAAATCAGAAAATATATTCCAATGGCAGGGTGACAATATTATCGTATCTCAGGTTACAAGTTTTCAACATTATCTTTACAAATTTATATTAATACTAATATTGCTTGTATCGATATTAGATTATTTATTGCTATATTTTCGCAGATTGAGAATGAATTTAGGCATCTAGAACGGGATCAGGGGGCTCCAGCAAAGGCTTATGCAGGTTAGGCAGAGAAAATGAAACTTGACCTTGACACTGGGATGCAATGGATCATGTGCAAAGAAGATGATGCACCTGATCCTATTGTAAGTTTCTTCTTCTCTTTTTTAAATCATTTTGGATTCCTTTTCAGTGACAGCTTAGTTAAATATTTTATAATTGTGTTTGCCTTCTCTCCAAGGACCCACTGCACATGCTTTAGTAATCTTATATTTTATCTCACCGCACCTCTTTAAATAGTCAAATTGAATCAATCTTAATAGTTAAAAATTTCCTTGAATTCGTATAGATTAACGCGTGGAATGGACTTTGTGACAGAGGCTTTCATCAAAAGTGCTTAAATCCTCCTCTGTTGAGTGAAGATAGTAAAGTCAAAGCTTCTAAATTTTCACGTTCTTTTGATGTTTCAGATAGAAGTTAGCCCTTCTCACGTATTTGATATTATGCTGATTGCTTTTTCCAGTTCCTCCAGGCGATGAAGGTTGGTTATGCCCAGCCTGTTGTTGCAAGATAGACTGCATTAAATTATTAAACGAGCTTCAAGGAAGTAATTTATCTATTAAGGATACATGGGAGGTAAGTAATAAGTGACAGTTGCTTTTCTTGTCCTCGCAGATTTTTTTGATGCAGAATCATTTGTTTTATCCTTCTTGCAATCCGTTATAGGGACCAGGAAATTCTAGCTGAAAGGATTTTATTATTTATGTGCACAAAGTATTTCCTGAGGTAGTTGCCATGACCAATGAAGATAAAAAATGTTATGACTTGCCATCAAATGATTCAGAAGATTATGATTATGGCTCAGATGGTTCAGAAGTTGATTTTGAACGATCTTGCTCTACTTCCTCTGAGGATGATTCAGACGATGATGATTTTGATCCTAATGATTCAAATGTCGATAAAAGTGTTCCTAAATATGGATCAAGTTCAGATGAATCAAACTTTAAATCAGATTCTCCTAAGTTATGTATTGAACTTAGAAAAAATTTACGTGCTAAGAATGATTCTGCACCCTCTGTGCAGAACTTGAAGCCTATTGCCAACTCTGGTGAAGGAACATGCACAGTAGACATTTGTAACTCTTAGATTCCTTCTGTTCTGGAACCAGGATTGGACCAAGAGAATTTGCTAACATCAGGAAAAAGGAATCTCGAAAATTTTGAACTCAAACATTTGTCTGATGTAAGTTTTCCTTCCACAGATATGCTATATAGGTTTGCTATTGCTCACAGATCAGTGTAAGATTCTTGCTGAGCTCATTTTTATTTTTCATAATCATTTCTGATGCAAATTAATTATTGGACAAACCTTAATAAAATAAAACAATATAAGTGTCATTGGTTAGGTTATTACTTTTAGGATAAGCATTAACCTTGCATGGTAATTGCTTGAATTCTAAGCAACTTTTCATTAGTTTAATTAGGAAGATATGGTTATTTTTTAGCCAAATTCACAACCTTTTGTTTTCTTTTGTATAAATTTCAGGTTTACAGGATTTGGAGGTCCAGTTCATTATCAACACGTGGAAGATGTGGCCTTTCCTATTGCACAGTTTATACAGAAAGGTGGATCTTATTTCAACTACTATATGGTGAGGATTTAATGTACTATGTATTTGTGTTTCATCGAAATACTATGTTTCACAAGTGTGACTTTTACTTACTTGCTTTTTCATCGAAATACTATGTATTTGTGTTTCATCAAAATACTATGTTTCATCGAAATACTATGTTTTCAGCATCATAATAATTTTCTTCCATGGGATATCTGATCTAATTTCTGAGCTATTGAAACAGTCTAGGATTTAGCTAATTTTAATTGATTTGCTATTGTAAGAGGAAATGCTAAGTGATTACTGTCAATTTGTGTTGATTACTTTTGCTAACAATTTTGAAGTGGATGTTTCCGAGAATCTTCCGAGTTCACGGTTCATAGTTCCCAACTAACAACTGTTGTCATAGTCTCATTCCATATATTTTGGTCTTTAACAATGTTTATTGGATGTTACATATTTTATAATCTTATGAATGTCTACAATAATTCGTGAAACTTCCCAAATGTCATTTCATAGGCGTTTCAGGTCACTTTTTAACAGAGATATCAAGGATCTTTAAACTATTCTTGAATCATCCAGTTTTCAAGTAATCTATGATGGTGAGTAATGTAATTGCAAAGTTATAAAGGTTAAAAGAATCGGAATATAAGCATTTTTGGCTGTCAGATGACTCTACAGGTGCCTCGTAATTCATAACCATCTTTGTAGATTACATATCAAGGAGGTTTTTTGTGTTTTTAGTACATTTTTCATGCACATCTTCATTGCAATTTAAAACTTTTTAATACACACACACATACACACATGAGTAAACAAGGCTGGTTTGTCCCTCCACACACTTAGTTGATGTGTCACTGACGTGGTGCACATCTAGGATATCAGCTATGAACTGGATAGGCTGATGGTTTTGCCTGTAGGGGTTTGGATATACGCATGTCTGCATGCCCCAGCTAACTGTGTAGAGGCACATAGGCCCCCGTTTTCTGTTTCCCCCTCTCTCTACATACACACAAAATGCTTTTACAGTTTGCGTTATCTTGCTCTAATTGCTGAGCTTTTTTCTACAGGGAGAAAAGTTACTTTGAAGTAATGAAGCATAAATAGTAATGAAGCATATGGATTCCTGTCAGTAAATAGTAATGAAGCATATGGACGGTTTGATCGTGAGATTTCTTTGGGTGTACCTGATGAAAAAACCACTGCTAGAGATCCTGTCAGTTCTTACTCGAAAATGTAAATGTGTGTTTTGGAGAGAGTGGAGTCAATGAGATATAGTTTTATAGAATAATTATGTCCTTTTGAACTTTTAAGTGTTTCATAAAATTTCAAAATGAGTATTGCATGATTGCAAGGTTAGGTGATCAATGGATTCCTATTGTTCAATTGCATTGCAAATGAGCATGGTTTTGGTTGGGATATTCACATGAGTTGGGAAGAGATAAAACTGAAAATATGTTGTTTGTGTAACTTTGTTTTGGCTGAATCCTAAGGTACAAGTTCAGGTGAAAATAAACTAAACAATATGATGCTTTTTGGAATATGTCATGGTATCTGTAGAATTTGATTTTCATTAGAGTATTACCTTATGTAGAGTATACAATTAAGTAATTAACTATGATTTAAATTTATCTACAGGCAAGTTCATGTTGTTAACAGTCACTTTCCAAGGGTTAACTTCATGACCACTATAATTCATCAATCATAAGGGAAACACAAAGTACAGACAGAAGATTTTGCTTGGATTTACATCCACATCTTCATACACTACTTTTAGGTATATTATTGTTATTGTATTTTATTGATCAATCACCTTGTAGATACAACCACTCTGCTATCGCATAATTGATCCTTAAATATAAATGTATTATTCAAACATTTTTAATTTTTAGCTTATGTTCATATATATTGTGTACATTCATTAAATTTATACAAAATCTTTCCATAAATATAATTATATTTTAAATTAATATTAAAAATTTTACCATGTGCATTGCACGTACAATCTATCTAGTTAGAAAAGAAAAGAGAAAAACACTACAATCTTTAGTAGTGTATACTTGAAGGATAACCAAAATACTACAAAGTGACAAGAAAATGCCACATCAGCTTTTCATTCACAAGTTTATTTTTACACATGGCATCATCATCTCACTGCTCGCCGAAATCTAAAGTCACCAAAAAATGACGTGGCATCCTCGGTTTAAAGAGTTTTAAATTAATAATGATGATAAGATTTATCCGAAAAGTTAATTTCAATATGGACATACAACATTAGGCTTCAATAATTGTGAGTTTGCTCAAAAGTGTGATTTCGTTTATCGGTTGCATATCTCTTTATAATGTCTCATGTACAAGTCATCTGATTTTAGTTAGAGATTTATTGTTTAATTTTCTACATTATTATTAATTCTATTTGAAGAAAATTTATAACCTAGAAATTTAATCCTGCTAAATTAGCAATTTAAGCGGGTTAAACTATAAAAGACGAAAATTTGTCCAGTGACAAAAAAACATTTTGGTCATTTGACTTTCACTTTTTCATAGAAATCCAATTAATGATAAGGACTTTTACATGTAATTATGTTATTGTATTATAAAGGATCTGCCTTCTTAACTTCCAGCCCGTTTTTTAATAGTACCTTCTTTTATCTTTCATAATTTCATAATTAACAAAAATATCTTTTCCCAAAATGAACAGTAAAACTTAAATTATCCATTTAGTTGTGATATGATTAGAAAAGCTCTTTGCCTTAACATGAACCCATTCAAATTCAAATAACAGCCACAACAACTATTATTACGTCTCAAACGCTAATATATATGATTAGAAAAGCTCTTTGCCTTAACATGAACCCGTTCAAATTCAAATAACAGTCACAACAACTATTATTACGTCTCAAATGCTAATATATACACATTCTTGCTTTTTTAAAATATTATTCCATAGCGTACTCTATTTATGCATCAATCTTGACTGGATACACTACTATATGTAATTTTTTTCCAAATATATAGGTTTCAATGCTACATCTATTTATATCTATATCTATTTATCTATCTATATACTAAAACAAAGCCCTAAGAAGTCATGTAGCGTACTTTTAGAGATTTTACCTTTAGGGGCTGTTTGGTTCGCTTTAAAACCCTGTGGAAATCTTTTTCTTCGCCTCCACGTTAGATTTTTCACCTCCACGTCGGTTTTTTGGTTTTCGCTGTTTTTTCCCCCGCTTTGTTTCGCTAGGGCTGAAGAGGGAAACCGAAGAACAAATAGTCGCTAGCTAGGTTTTTTTATCTCCCCCATTTCCTTCCCCAACTGAGTGAAATCGATAAAAACCCTGTCCACGGGAATTTTTTCTTCTCGTTGATTTCTTCGGTGAGCTACAGTTACCTCCTTCGCATCACTCCCACCAGAAACTCTCGCGGTCTTTTTTGTCCCTGTATTAGAAGAAATTAGCCTCTCTCTCTCTCTCTCTCTCTCTCTCTCTCTCTCTGGCCCTCGCTACCAAATTGTCAATCAAATTTGAATGGCAGCGGTCGATGAGAATGGGATGGCGAGGTCCGAGGATCATCGAGAGAACAACTACGATCGAGATGTGAGGGAGCTCGTTGATCTCCTCCCGAAATTGAACCCCTCGGCCAAAGAATTCGTGTCCTCGTCAAAATCCAGCGGGTAAAGGATTAGGGTTAGGATTAGGTTTCGGGTTGCAGAGAGCGGGGAGTAGAGAGTGGAGGCAGAGAGTGTCTGTGGCGACTAGGCCGAAAGAATCGCACGCGTTTGCAGCGCTGGAGGAGCTGAGGAGGCAAACGAGGGAGGCGGTGAAGGGGTTGGAGTCGGCCACTACGGGGACAGCGCCGTCGAGGGGAGGATTTGGGTTTGAGAATGAAGGGATGGAAGATTCTGTTAAGCAATTCGAGGAGCTTGCCGGTTCTTAGGTTTTGATTTAACCCCCCCCACCCCCATTATGCTTTGTTTTACTTTTGATTGAGTGTTTTATTTTGGTTGAAAGGAATTAGCTTTGTAAAATGCTAGCGTTTATTATGAAAGATATTCAAATTAGTAAGAGTAAGAACAAAGAGAACAAATTGCTATTGGAGAGAAAGCTCAATGAAATTCAAAGAAGCAAAGCTAGAGAAGCAAAGTGAATTGCATTAATTAATGAGAGAAAAAAGTTGGTAGTCATATGGATCAATTCGTTACTCTTGGTCTCATTAAAATTCTGAATGTAAATAAAAATAAAATTGATGAAGTTACAATTTAAGAGAAATATAAACAAAGAGGGGAGAGATATCTTTTACAATCAATAGCAAGGTTTTGGTACAATTAGGTCTTTCTTATAAAAATAAAGGATTGGTATATGATGATTAAAGTTACGGAGAGTTTTGGAATGGTTTGAAGTGTCTATCACATTGTGAGTTTGGAAATCCTTACTAAACAAAGATGATGAAGAATTCAACCCTAGACTAAAAAATCCAATCATCACATGAAAAAATTCAATTGCTGCAATATTGATAGGAAAACATGCATTATACTAAAAATCATGCTAATACTTCGTAGAATGATGTTTCTCACTTTTTCGTTATTTAGATTTTAAATTGTTATTCATCTTCAAATTTCTTTTCCTTTTATTTACCATTTGATGAGATCGACAGTGATGAATTGATTCATAACGTATATTTTCTCATGATTG
The DNA here is from genome assembly GCA_022839385.1 of Asparagus kiusianus. Classification (NCBI taxonomy): domain Eukaryota; kingdom Viridiplantae; phylum Streptophyta; class Magnoliopsida; order Asparagales; family Asparagaceae; genus Asparagus; species Asparagus kiusianus. The sequence goes on along the minus strand of BQKN01065765.1, from coordinate 54,557 downwards.
CACATGCTAATGCTTGCTCAATTCACTTTGCTTTTCTTTCTTATTTTGCTTCTTTGACCACTTCTAAAACTTCCTCTCTAGCAGCTACTTGTTTTTCTTTATTCTTAACATCACTAATTTCAATTTTTCAACATTATTTTCATCATATTTGCATTACTCTTCCATCATAAGCAAGTGTATGTCTTCTTTAAAATATGAAGGGAAGTTTATCAGTCCTAATCTTTTGGTAGCCCAAATTTATAGCTTGAAAAATATTTGTGATCCTTCTTACATTAAGTGTTTATTTCTCGTGCTAGTTTAGATTCTAGCAAAGAGAATATGACAAATATGATAATGTATCTTTAAAATAAATGTTTTGGGTGCTTAATGGGAAAATAATGTTCTTCGGAGTATTTTGGGAAACACCACAAATTATTGTGGGGGTTTGTGAAATTTACCCTTTAAATTAGTATATCTACTATGATTACGTATAGTATAAGGCTAGTAGAAAATTGACTATCTCTTTCCTTGGCCTTGAGTTAATTATAATATCACGCTCAGTGTTCCGAAATGGATTAGGTATCAAACAAGATGTCAGTAGAATTATATTAGGAGGTGAAAACTATGATATATATTTTGATAGGAGCACTCTTCTAATGATTTGTTTGCTTACATAGCTTATGATCCCCGAACCATAGCGTGTGAAATGCAATTATTTTTATTATGATATTTGCAAAGAAAAACTAGAACAAAATATGATTTGCTCTAGACTATACTAGTTTGTATTGCAAAAGAAATCTTTTTCAACCCTTTAGTTTTCAGCTTCTGGAGTGAAGGTTGTGAAAAGTGACTAAGTCAGAACATTGACATTATCATTTGCCAGAGATCATATATCACTTGTATGTTAAATTAAAGCACTCTAAAGTTTCCTCATCTCTATAGTTTATTTAACTTTAATTGTTAAGGTATCAATTACTCTTATGTACTTTTGTATATATAGGATATGGAATCTGTTGTGGAGACCATGATGCAACACTCTTATGTACTTTTGATTCATCTACATTTTAATATTTTTGCTTGTATAAACTAAGTCATATCAAATATTTCCAGGTTTATATTTTGACTTGCCAACATGCTTGATATGAAATTAGGTTAGCAGACCACCTTGAGCACCTGTCCAATACTACCACATTCCTCAAAAACTGCCATGAGACATATGGCTCCCTATGAAGAGGATCAGAGATGATCGCTGACGAGAGATTCTATGAGCCAATTCAACGAAAGAAACTCTCTCATGTGTGCACTGTCCAGGTGAAGTATGAATTTTCATTTTTGATGCAGACAACACTTTTGATGCAGTTTATACAATAGAACCCGCATGCCATGCTCCTGATGTGGTTGGTACATTCCACTATGATGAATTTTTATTTTTCTTTGTGCAGATATGTACCTCTTACTTTTATTTGAGACAGCTAGGATGTTATAAGGAGATTTCAAAGTTTTGAAACCTGGTCCTTGTGTTGCTGCCTATGAGTGTTGCACGATTTTGAGGCAATGAATCCCTGACGATTCATCACCAAATATTGTGTGCATGGATCTGTACCCTTTGGTTTCAGAACAATTTTAAAGATCTCTACCAGTTTCATATTGATTGGATTTGTAACCTCTGTTCATTTTACATAGTTTACTTTGTATAATAGTATTAAATAGAAGTGTGTTTGTGTTCAGTCACTTGGATCTATATTGATTGGATCTGTAACCTCTGTTCCTTTTACATAGTTTACCTTGTTCATATTCGTGCACACTAGTTTTCCTGATGCTCTGGTTTGTGCTATGTTTGTGTTCAGTCACTTAGAGTTCTATTTGTGTTCAATTTAGGCTATGATGAGTGTCAATTGGTTTTGTCATTTCAGGTTTCGTATGATTTAATTAATACAAGTAAAAATTTATAATTCATTGGGATATTATTATTTGTTCATGTTATATTCGAAATCTTATATGATTAAGATTACCTCATATAACGAGCACAAAAAATTTTTTATATAGTGGGGGTAATCTTACCATGGTGACCATAAACAATTTTCCCTATAAACTTCAAAACAAACCAAACACAAGAAAAATGGTAAATGTCAAATCAACAAAAGTTTTTCCTTTTTTTCCATACGAACCAAACACAAGAAAAGTAAATACATTGGTTTCCTACCTTTTTTATGTGCGGACCAAACTGAAACAATCTATTTATTGGAAAAGTTAAGAAAACTCAAAACTTGTGTTTCTTAATTTACATGGAATTGCATTTCCCTATATCTAGGAAACGAACCAAACAACCCCTTAATATTCTCTCCTATCTATATCTAATGTTGTACCATATAATATACTAATATACTATGTTATTATCAAGATTCTATTGTTAGCTATTAACTGAAATCCTTTTCAAATTCTATTGTTACTCTTAGAAAATAACTGATTTTCATGAACTAAGATTTGAATAATGACGATGTATATCTCTGTCCCCTCTACATTATATTAACGAAAAGCCCAAACTTTAATGTCCTAAAAATCTAAATTTCAATTGCAACAGATCAAGATCACTGATTAGATGCTCTTACAAAATGTAAGGAAATTTGGTCTTTGCATATAAATTTATTACTTTGATCTCCTTTCAATTGATCATCTTCTCTAGATAAATGATTGTTCATGTAGATATTGGATAGGTTAAACGAGAGAGTGAATATCTCCTATTGCTTACTTTGTTTTTTTAAACTTCTTAATTTATTATTGTATTGAGTTATTTATTTATCATTATTGGTAGCATGAAAAACTTAACATGAATTATGTATTATTCCTCTATATGATTGATGATTGACTATGTTGTAAGATAGCCAAATGATTCAAATACAATTGAGCATTTGGTTAATTTTTTATATTTATCGAATATTTTCACAATATTAGAATACATAAAGATTTGTTTGCTTAGAAAATTTTATAACATTTTTTATAGTTACAGGGACAATTGGAGATATAACTCTATGGGATTTTTTTAGATTTTTTTCTTTTTTTAGCATCTTTAATTTTGCACATATTGCTTGAACATTTAAAATAAATAAAATAAAGTCTATACAATTTTGAAAATATAAAAGTAGACTGTTTTTTTAAATATTTTCACAGCATGACGTAGATATGAGATGAGATCTAGTGGAACTAGATTTTGGTCCTCCCTCACGGAGACATCGCACTCGGATACTTGAGATCTAATTCTCTTCTAAGGGGTTGTTTGGTTGGTTTCCTAAAAATCAAGAAAAAAAAGAATACATGGAAATTAATAAAATATTATTTTTATTCATTTACATTCCTAAAACTCACCACAACATCCAATAAAATATTATTTTCATCCCACAACTCATCTCTAAAATATTATTTTCATCCCACAACTCATCTCATATCATCTCCTAAAAATAAACCAAATACAAGAAATAGGTCACATCATCCAACTCATCTCATCTTCATCACATCTCATCTTTAAAAATCACTCACATCATCCAATAATATGGTGACAACTCATCTCTCATCTCATTAACATTCATTTCCACCCATTTCTCCAAAAAAGCTAATAAATCAATTTATTTAAGTGTGGGTCACATCATCCAATAATATAATGACAACTCATCCCATCTCACCTATTTTCTTATTTTTATGAATGAACTAAACACAAGAAAAGAACCTATTATAGAAAATATGTTTCTTATAATTTATTTCCTTATTTTTTTAGCCAACCAAACAACCTTAAAATAAATTTTCTTAAAAAATCACACACATCATCCAATAATAATGTGACAACTCACCTCTCATTCTTTGATTTCCTTCTTTTTTTAACCAACAAAACAATCTCAAAACAATTTTTCTTAGAAATAGGTTTCTTATTATTTGATTTCCCTCTTTTTTAAGTCAAACAAACAGACCCTAAATCTCAAACAAATTAGTCCATCAGCTGTCCTCCTTGAACAGCAATCACGTGATCTCACTTAACGTGGAACTCAAACTCTATTAATCCCTATGGTTTCATCTGCAAATCTATTAAGCCCCCATGGTTTTTTCGACTCTATTAAGCCCCTGTGGTTTCATCTGCGAATCTATTAAGCCCCCGTGGTTTTTTTCGGCTCTATTAAGCCCATGTGGTTTCATCTGCGAATTTATTAAGCCCTCATTCTTTTGTTTTGACTCTATTAAGCCCTTGTGGTTTCATTTACGAATCTATTAAGCCCCGTACTTTGAATTTCAAATGGGAATTAATAGATTCGCAGATGAAACCACATGGGCTTAATAGAGTCGAAAAAAACCACGGAGGCTTAATAGATTTGCAAATAAAACCACGGGGGCTTAATAGAGTCAAAAAAATATCACGGGGGCTTAATAGATTCGCAGATGAAACCATAGGGGCTTAATAGAGTTTGAACTCCGTAACGTGTCACCACAACTGTCCTTAGTTTAGAACTTTCCTGATCTGAACTCCACAGCGGATCCAAGCAACCCAAATCCCATCTCGCCACGCCCCCACCCACCCAACCCCACCCGCACCCCCACCCCCCAAAACGAGAACAAAGAACAAGAGCGGGCAGCACTTTTTCGTCCCGTTCCCGGATTTCACCATTTTCTCTCTCCTCTCGTTTCTTCCAGTCGCTCATCACCATTTCCAAATCCATCGAAGAGACGGAAACTAGAGAGGGAGAGGAAAGAAACGGATCCTCGGCCGGAGTTAGGGTTAGCGTTTTTCTCTCTCGAAATCGCCTCGCCTTCATTTGCTGAATCTGCTGACTCGATTGGAGCTGGAGGAGAGGATGAGCGTGAATCCGGTGCCGTCCTCGGATTCTCATGGGAACCTCGACGAGGAGATCGGGCAGCTTATGCAGTGCAAGCCTCTGTCAGAGCAGGAGGTGAGCTAACTCTCTTCGATCCCTTTGAAATCTTGGTTTCCCCCCCTAAGGTATTTTGTCTGGACTTCGGTGGTTCCAATGGACCTTGGATGATTTGAGAGGTTGCGAGCAGGAATGAGAAATTTGTTTCCATGATAGTGCGGATTAAGCGAGTCTTGTGAAACTAGGGTTTCGGTTTGCGGGTAAAGTCTGCTGGAAAGAGGACATTTGATTATTTTGATGTTTGTTGCTTGAAAAATTTGCGATGTTAGAAAATTCCCTTCTTAGTGCTTATTTATGAAGATTATATGAAATTTAAGGGAATGGTGATCCTCTGGTAGTTTTATTTTGGTAGTTGTCTGTCTAAATGTTGGCCCGGAGGAGAAGTTTCATTTTTTGAAGAATCACTAACTGAGAGCTGAATATGAAAGTTTTTGAGATTTTTAATTACCTGTTGTCTTTGCCCCTTCTGAATAAGACCATGACTATTTAGGCATGATTTGGTAGGAGGGGAGGGAAGGGAGTAGAGCAAATGAACTACAAAACAAGAGAGATAAGAATCCCCAAACAGGGATGATACAAAACAAGAGAGAAAAATGAACTAAAAACGGATTGTACCCACCCCCGGGGGGGGGGGGGGGGGGGGGGGGGGGGGGGGGGGGG
>BQKN01065765.1:38190-48233 GCA_022839385.1 Asparagus kiusianus | reverse complement strand
GTCTATCTACGAATGTGACATCTGTCTCAGTCATATTTAAGTATCTGAACTTTCAATTTGTATGACCAACATTTACGATCATGTATGCTTTTTATTCTAGAAATTTCTAAATCATGAGGTTATTTGATTTCAAAACTGCAATCTAATATATTCCTCACAAGAAAATGACATTTTTGGGCATATATGTTGTTTCCAATTTTCTTTTTTTATGTCTATTCTGGCACCTCTTAGATGAGTGTGGTTTCTATAGTAAACCTTTTACTTTCTTTTCATGCCATCTATACTCATCGAGGTTATCTCCCTATTTGTATGAATCTAAATCATGCGCTTCGTGGATGGTTTTTCCTACCCATCATCTCGTTTGCGGAAACAGTTTTTTGATCCATCTATCTAAAATTGTTATCATTTGTTGGAGTCCCAGGTTTATTATTGGTGAAGACCACTGAACTGTGGGCTTCGTTTTGAGTTCCACCCCCCCCCCCCCCAAACCAACACACACACACAATAAAAAAATTCTTTTCATTTTAGATGATGCTCATTAGATTGATTTACTTTTCCTACTAAAGCAACATATTATCAATTTTACATGATTAAATTTTGGGTTCAAATCAGGTGCGTCCAACTTTTTTCAGACGCAAATAATTCCAACACGCTCTCTTTTCAGGTTAGAGTGTTATGTGAGAAGGCGAAGGAGATACTAATGGAAGAAAGCAATGTCCAGGTAATCTCTATTTGTTTACTTTGCTGTTGCGACCGGTTTCACGTCTAGATTAGTCAGTTTTCTTTGTTTTTAAATCATGATGTTTTGGTTTCATGATGACGCACTAGTTGATGTAAAATGTATGAAACTTACTGATAGAATTGAAGGAATTCTAGTTAAAGGTTGAACCTTTTGATGCCCTCTCCGAGCTTTAGTTCTTTTTATGCAAGTAGGGTTGTGTTTGGCAACACTTTAGTACTGGGTGAAGATTGAACCTGGAACATGTTTGGGTGTTTATTTGTATGGAAAAAAAACTAGCCCATTTTTTGTAGGCCAAGCTTTTGGCCACTAAAACAGTTCAGCCAACCCTTCCGTGGCCCCTTCCAGATATTGTTTAGGTTTGACTGACCAGGATTGATCTTGGCTCAGTATTGGGTGGGTTTCCAAACACACCCTAGACGTCTAGATGTTTCATAGCTCATGAGAGAGTTGCAATATGCAACATAATATTCCAAGTTTTCTTTTATACTATTGAAATGTTTTTACATTTTAAAGAATTGAGTTGTCATAAAAAAAATTAACAGAGAATAATTGAATTGATTCGGAGCAATTGATATGGATCTATTTTACCTGGGTACTTCTACTAGGAAGCCGTACCCGTACCCGACATGTACCCCTACCCATACCTCTTGGACACTTTTTGAATATATGCATATGTTTATTCAGGCCTATAGTCAATTGTATAATGCATGTTTTAATTTAAAACACTCCTCATATACTTCTTGGATGTACATTCTACACTTCACATCTATTTCTTATATATTGATCTTATGTAAATGAAAAAACAATATTGATCTTCTGTAAATTATTAATTTTAATACATACAAATATATGTAATATGCATATATATATATAGCCATGTCCCCATACCATTCCTTTTACAAATTTGCCATGTCCCGTACCCATACCCATACTCGTACCCTTACACATGCAACCTAGGTATGGACAGAGAATAATTGAATTGATTCGGAGCAATTGGTATAGGGGGCTATTGCTCCAGGAAAAGTCAAACTAAGGAAGGTGGTTTGGGAAACAATGCAAGAAACCAGGCAGAAGTTTCCAATATAACAAAAATGGCTTGTTGTATATATAAGTATTACAAAAACAAACTATTCGGTTGGTACCTGTTCATTATTTATGCAATACCCATTTCCTTTTTTTAAAATCTTACTGTCATTTTATCTTTCAAAACAAACATGTTTATTCTGAATCCATTCACATTTGAGTTGACCTTACTTCTACATCCAGAAGATTGAACATGGTATCCTGTCAAATTATATTTTTAATAAATAGTAGACACGTGTGTATTTACTCTGATGGACTTAAATCTCACTCCTAGACCAATGAGACTGAGCATACTACCCCGTCCCATCATATCATGGATAGGAAATCAATGTAGTAACTAACACATTAAAAAACACTAAGACGTGAAAAAGGACATTTTTGTAAATCTATCGTCGTCATTATGAATTAAAAGATAAATCCATATTCCCTTTGTTCATGCACCTGTTTGTATGCATGCATGTTTGTGAACAACAAGCTAACTAATAGTAAAAAAAGATAACATCTCATAGTATAGATAGATGCATGACATTCTCCACTTAAGCAAAGTCATATTTCTCATTTGAATTCAATGTGAGAGTGGTTTTCTCCAATACTATGTAGTGATCATGCTGTTCATATCTTGCCTACGTATGCTCACACAATCAAATGCCTTGTGATCAGTGCAACCTTGAGTCAAATTGTATGTGATGTACATGTGGTTCAGTGGGTCAACTCAATCATTCTTTGTAACCATGATCAACTTATCATCTTCTTTTCAACTTCCATCGAGAACTTCCAGTATGGCTAATATTAGGATATGCTTTCCGATTGTTTTCTGCATCTTCTTAGTTGCCTTATCCCAATATGAATGGACCATCGATTGTTTCAGGTACAGACATGCAGAGTGACCTTCAGTTTGTAGTTTCTAGAAACGAAATGCATGATAACACTTGGTTTTATGAGTAAATGTTGATGGATTTGGAAGATCCAATAAATGCCTGATCCATGTGATTGGGTTGTGGCTTTCTACATCATGCTTTGAGTCAATATTGAGTCAAAAAATGTGGATTTAGTCCATTCTTAATCATAGATCTCTTATGGTACCAAGCATATTTAAGGTAATTGCTATCTTGGTTCATTTTTGTATCCCTAAACCACTTGAGCATGAAACTTCCTTCAAAAAAAAATCCAGTTAAACAAAGGCAATCACATCTTAGCTTCAAGTTTCATTTCATTAATGATTCATTCTTGACCTAGGATCTTCATATTCTTTCCGACTATTACATGATTTAATCATTAGCTATCTTGGAATTTATCTTTCTTTTTTATATTGCAGCCTGTTAAAAGCCCTGTGACCATTTGTGGTGACATTCATGGGCAGTTTCATGATCTTGCAGAGCTATTTCGAATTGGTGGAAAGGTATCAATTCTTTTCCTTTGTCATTTGATGATGTCATTCCTGAACTGCTGTTGATATTGTCAATCAGACTTCGTTTAGTTATAAGGGAGATTACTTTATTTCTCTCTGATATCTGTTACAACCATTCTAAGTTCTCAAGTGATATTTTTATGCAATGATGCTGACAATATTTTTTATTCATAGTGTCCAGATACTAATTACTTATTTATGGGTGACTATGTGGACCGTGGGTACTATTCAGTTGAGACAGTAACGGTAAGTGATATATTATTTTCTGAATTATGCTTACACAATTCGAATGATAAGCCACTATCCCTTACTGGCTTTTGCCAAAGCCTGTTTAGTTTAAGGAATCGTTTTTTCACTATGTCCTTGTTTCTGGTTTCTGGTTTCTGGTTTCTAGTTTCTGTTTTTTTTAATTTATTTTGTTTGTAGCTAGATAAACCAAGATCTCCAGCCCATGATATACAACTAAAGGGAACAAGGGAACTTTGTAAAGGGCGAACATGAAAGTTGTACTGAAAAAGTAGCGCACATAATAAAATGGAGGATTGAAATAATTTTATTTGATAGGAGGCAAGTGTAACCTTAAACTAAGTTTTGGTGAGAAATAAGCAAGAAGGATAAACCCCGAGGCCCATCATATTACAATCTTACTCTTCTTATAATCATTTTTTGATATGAGTGTTTCATTTTTTTCAACAGTAGCTATATGCATCTACTTGTTATGGAATGATTAATTCTTGGAGCATTTGATCTGTTATCATATTGCTCATGGAAAGTTTTTGCTTTTTGTCAGCTCCTTGTGGCCCTAAAGGTGCGGTATCCTCAGCGAATTACCATTCTCAGAGGGAACCATGAAAGTCGCCAGGTACATACATATTTCTTCTGCAGTGTTCTAGTTAGGAAAGTGTTTCCTGTCTTGAGCAATGCGTTTTTTATTTTTCCACCCCCCTGGGGGGGGGTGCTGGGCCATTCATGTTTTAAGAAGTAAGTCGTATGGATTGTCACGTAGGACCTCGACATTTGATTTATCTTCTATTGACCTGAATGCAGTCCATTGTCTTCCCAAAGCTGTCTTGCTATGTTAATTTAATAGTAGATATAATGTATAACTTTGTTCTGAGAATTATTATTTTTTAAATTGCAGATTACACAAGTTTATGGATTTTATGATGAATGCTTGCGAAAGTGAGTTTCTTGTTACATCTTAGATCTTACAGCTTTGTTCTTATGTTTTTGTACTGCATTATTTTTTACTTGTTAGACATGCTTTATTGAATGCCACTATGGAAACATCGTAAATGTATAAGTTATTCGACCTATTTAATGGGTCTTTACATGTCATGTAGAAGTTTGTTTAAAGTTGAGCTAGTATGTCTATTCAAATTTCAAAGCAAACTAGAGCCTCTTGACTTTTATATTTTGTTGCTTGATGCATAATCAGAATCGAAAGCATTGCAACTTCTCTCTACATGGCTAAATTCCCTTTGGATTTTTCAACTTTGGGCGGTTTACCTTATGATTGGTATCTTGGTGCCAACTCCTGTATGTCATTTCACCAGTACATAAAACACAGTAATGCCACCAAAAACACGACCAAATCAACCTGCATGATGCCACAACATATCTCACTTTGGCCATGTCCTTTAAGGATGCATCCAATTCTATACTCGTTCTTCAACAAAACAAATGACACCTTCAAGTTGATTAGATTGTGTGTCCCATGCAGCTATGACTTCTTGGTGATCTATCTCATATATATCACTGAATCCATTTCTAAATATTCGGAGACTATTTGGGATAAAGGTATACATTAATATATCTCCTATGTTGATGTGTGGGATAAAGGTATACATTAATATATCTCCTATGTTGATGCATGGATGTATATATTAGGTCTCAAGTTCTTTATTATTTTTATCTGCCATATTGAACCAGTAGCAAGCTGAAGTACAGCCAATTGAAGACTTCCTATGTTGAAGTTATTCGTGATGGGCACTATTCATTTTCACCGAAGCATTTAAGCAGTCTTGCAAAGGTTTCTTGTACGGTTAGTGTAGATGCATAATTTTCGCGAACTCTATTATTCTTATTCTGTGAACTTTTTTTAGATGGATTTAGGATACGAAGATAAGAATCCGTTCTAAGTTGTCAATGTATTCTAGTTCATAGGAAAAACAGCTAAAGCATGATTGAATTTTTGTAACCTGCACCAGCAAACAGCATAAATTTAACATGTTATCTGCTTGCTTCTGGTGTAGTTACTGCAGTTTTACTTTTCATAAAGTGCTTTCACCAAATACCATAGATGTTTGTATTTTAACATTAATTTTGTAAAAGTTGGTTTGTTTTTAGGGCTTGTATGAGACATCCAGAATGTAGGTGTCTTAGTTGGTTTGCTGATAAGGATGTTCTCGATGGAACATATAGGTGGTATACATGCACTTATTTAGGTCTTAGGCTATTTTCTTGCAAATAAGGATGCTCATATTGTGTTAATAATTGGTGATACTATCTCCAACTTACATGTGGAGGAAGAGATCAGGCTGATCATGATATACAGATTATTTCTCCTATAGACTTTTTCTGCCATGGTTTCTGTTAATGCAACTTGTTTTACAGAAACAATAGAAATATACATGTATTTTATTAGATTAACCTTATGAAAAGTTGGCCCATATTTTGAGAATATCTTTGGGTGAAGAGATGCTAGTTTTACGGTGAAGAGATGCTAGTTTACACCTCAACGCACGACTTAAACAAGCAGCAAGAGTTGATTATAAAAAAAAAGAAACATTTGGCATTAGTTTGATTTCAAGATGACCTTATTGATGTCTTGGTAAGTAAAAAAGTTGGAGTCATGAATCTCCACAGCTCATTACAGCTCATTCTTTTTATTGGCGGGTTACTATTAATCTAGGTTAAATGTATTCCAATTCGAATAAGAAGAGTGTGCTGCCTATTGTTTCGATGCAGCTGAGTAGGATCTCACTTCAGTGTTGCTCAATTCAATAATACAGATAGTGGGTAATAAGAATAGGGTTCAGTGGCAATGTATGGGAACTTGGTATATTGGGTGAAAGAGGTGCCTTTGTCTCATGTAAAATAACTGTTAAATATTCTTTTTATTCTATTTCTTGTGGGAATCCTACTGCCGCTTCCTTGTTGACAACTTGACATCTGGTTTATTGTTTTCCAGAACAAGATGTAGCTGATATGGAATTTGAGCTCATTGTTTCTGTAACCATATTTGTGTTGGCAGTGAAACATACTGATGCCTTATTATTTATGGTTCCCCGTGAATGTTAACAGAAGGTTACTTCTTTGGGGTCCATTTCTATTTAATGGATCTTATTTGTATTTCGTTAAAATTTTCTAACAGTTGTTACATCTCTTTTGGCAGATATGGAAATGCTAATGTTTGGAAGATATTTACAGATCTCTTTGACTATTTCCCGTTGACAGCTCTGGTTTGTTCTCAGCACATGTCCCCTTACATATTGTTGTTTATTGCTTTTCAGTCTGTCCTCAGACCTTTATTGGAATCGGATGGCCCTTGTTTTTCCAGTCATAGGTACAAAACTTTCACCATGAAAAGTGATTTCAGTAGTATATAGGATAGGAGTTTGTGGTCTTTTTAATCCTTAAATCTGCATTATATAGTCCATAATTCCAGATAATCTTGTCAGATTACTACTCCATGAGAGTCAGTTTGATGGAAGCATATCTATGTAATAGGAAGACTAAGGCAACTTAACCTAGTCCTGCTGACAGGTTTCTTGTGGTTAACCTTTCAGATCCCTTGCCAGGTCACTAAAGTCTTAACTCCTTTAAGGAGCAATAATATCTTTCATGCTGCATCAACGTTTTCAATTTCTCCAGAAAATTGAGTCCGCGGAATAATTAGGAAATTATTGATAGCACAATAAATCATAGGACAATCAAGATACTTGATGGCTAGACTGCTAGTATAGTTGTCCATTAGCTCATCAAAGGGCCAGTAAACTGTGTGTATTGTGCTATTGGTGTATTACAATGAAGTTACTTGAGAACTTGAACAACATTGAGAGATCTCAAGACGACACACCTGTATCTAGCCGTGGGAATGTGGATGTGCTGATTTAGGGACATCATTGAAAGTCATTGATGCTAAGATCAGAGCCAGTGTATTGGTGGTATGGGATATATTATGCCTTTGAGGGCATACATCTTCACACAAATAACAATGTTTCTGGACAGTAAAACTAATGTACAAATGGAATTTAAACGTAGCAAAGGGATACTAGATAATTGTATGAAGAATGGTGATTTCTGCTACTATTTTTAGCTTCTTTGTTGGGCTTCATGTTAGCGAAGCTTTAGTGGAGCTGGCATCAGAGAATATAATTAGCATCACCTTACAACCAAATATGCAGATCTTTCTCAATGCCAGTGCCATAAGATTGGTTTCCATTAATTGCAATATAGAGGACATGACACTTCTATATGTAGGCTTAAGGAGTTGAGGGCTTTCTTTTTCATATGTCCATGTTCACAACTACATACACTTAAAATCAAATGAAGGCTTCTTACAAACTAGACACTTTCTTTTTGTAACCAAATAATAGGCATGCTCTACCCATTGTTTCCTTGTCAGCTTTTAATTCTCTAATGGCACAATTTTTACTTTCAGTATATTTTCTGTTTGCTTTGTGCCTTTTTGCTGGTCACTTGTTGAGCTTGAAAAAATCTTTCTTTTATTTTTGCCAAAAAAACCTTCTTGTTTTCTGGCTTTCTGGTGATTGCGCTTTTTTGTCTTTGGTATCCTTCAGAGTTTTCTGGGTTATTTGCCATTCAACTATTTTGCCCTTGGTCCCTTGTGATAACAAATTAAACTTAATTCTCCTGAAACTTTTTAGGTCGAATCGGAAATCCTTTGCCTGCATGGTGGGTTATCACCTTCTATCGAGAACCTTGATAGCATACGCAACTTCGATCGTGTTCAAGAAGTACCTCATGAGGGTCCTATGTGTGATCTCTTATGGTCTGACCCTGATGATAGATGTGGTTGGGGGATTTCTCCCCGTGGTGCAGGATATACTTTTGGCCAGGTACTTCAATGCCTGTATCTTCAACTTGTGCGTTTGAAGTAACAGTCTTCTTGTTAACCTGGCCAATCATTATTTCAGGATATATCTGAGCAATTCAACCATAACAACAACCTTAAGCTGATAGCCAGAGCTCATCAACTAGTTATGGAAGGATATAACTGGGGCCATGTAAATTATCTTTTTCCCATTTTCTGTTTTAGCTTACCAGATTTCTAGTTTAGTGTTTGTTAAAGGTTAGAATGTCATGGAAACAGGAACAAAAGGTGGTAACCATATTTAGTGCACCTAATTATTGCTATAGATGCGGAAACATGGCTTCTATCTTGGAAGTTGATGACTGCAAAGGCCACACTTTTATCCAGGTTGCTCTCTCCCCTGCCCCTTCTCTTTTCCTTCTGTCTCACTCTGGATATAATGGCCACTGATTATTTTGAAAATGGCTTTCCATCATTGCAGTTTGAGCCTGCTCCTAGGAGAGGTGAACCTGATGTAACTCGTAGAACACCTGATTATTTCCTCTAACACAATTATTTGTGAAGGCATATTACGGCGTTCCTTTAAGCAAGCGTATATTTTCTATATGAGATCGTAATTGCAGATTTTTCTTGAGATCCTGATGATTAACTTGGCATTTTTATGAAAGCAGTGAAGCCTTTGGTAGTGGTAAGATAACATGTAGAATATCGAAGGCTCCCCAGAAGTCTGTCTCTAAGTTACAAACCCTTAATTTGATTCTTTTGTGCTGGGAGGCAACAGAGCTGGCAGGGCGTCAACAATAGCAGCAGCACATATCACTTGTTAGAAAACTCTGCGGTCTTCTTAAGCCTTATTATCTTCCTTCTATTTTGTCAATGACTTTTGGTTTGTATTGTTATAAGTATTATTTTCCCTTTGTAGACGAAAAATACTCCTTATTGTGGTTTCCTCAAGTTAGGTTCACCTCAACTGAACTTGCAGCTTGCTCATATACTGCTTCGAAACCCGTTTTAGTTGTATATTTGGGCAGAAGCTCCTTATATTATAAATAAATCTGATCCTGTTAGATGTATGATGTATGTGTATCAGTTATCTTGTCTACAAGGGCATCAAATTTTTTTTATATCTTCTTAAAAAGCAAGTTGAATTTGTCTCTGTTTGTTAGTTAGTTTTGTGAGATAGTTTGGTGCCTTAATTTAATCTTCCAACTGCCACTGCTGCGTCACCGTGAATTACGCCTCAGTAACCCTAAAAGTTAAGATAATTAATCTTCTTGCCAGAAATAACAGTACAAGCATGAGTTGTTGTTGGTCCTTTCTCCCGATAAATTTCCTGTTTGATCATAGAAAAACTATCCTCAACTGACCACGTCCGAATCGCTTCTGTCTGCTTCTCTTGGAACTCCATCATCAACAAGGAGGAATGCCGCCCAACGTCCCAGTCTCCATGGCTGGTGTTCCGCCCTGTCGACCATGACGATGCCAGAAGGGCCAACTTGTTCAGCCTTTCTGAAAAAAGAACCTACACAATCCCTCTCCATCCACCCCTCGTCGACCGTCGCAACATCATGGGGTCCTCCTTCGGTGGGCATGTAATAATCAACGATGCACCAAATTCGCACCTCTTGAACCCTGTCACTCGCGTCTAGATCCAACTCCTGTCTATTACCACTTGCTCTCTATCCACCCTGTTCACGATACTACAGCGTTTATTTTTGAAAGCCATTGGCTTCAAAATGGGTAGGAAATAT
>BQKN01065765.1:0-13190 GCA_022839385.1 Asparagus kiusianus | reverse complement strand
AGTGTTTGTTTGAGGAATCCCAGTTTAGGGATTTGCTCTTGATTGTAATTTCTTGTTAGATTAAATAAGAAATTGACCGTGTGGCTCCCGAGGACGTAGGCAGTTGCCGAACCTCGTTAAACTTGGTGTACTGTTCTCTATTCTGCGTTTCTGTTGCATTAGGGATTTCGGCGTTAAATTCCCAACACTATGTTGATCTAGCAGGTTTTGTTGTCATCCTTGATAGTTTTAAGTGTTGGGCGTGGTGAGTGGAAACCCCATGGGTTGAAGAGAGTATGATAAGAAGACTGAGAATGGTGGGAACCAGTACTTTATTAGTTAAGTAGCCAATAAGATATTCGATAGAAATAAATATTAGCATATTATTTTAGTGTTATTTAAAGCTCCAATACCTTTAGTTGCCTCTTTCCTCCTATCACATGTTGTGCCAAGATTTTTTTTTGTGTGGTATCTATTGCCTTTCAAAGGCGTTAACTATGATGCATTAATTGCTACTGGATCGGCATCTTCAGAGCAGCTGCAAACTCATACTATTCGTGAAAGCTCAAACGTCAGATATCATTATCAGATAGGTACTTTAAGCTTGTCTAGAAAAGGGAAAAAGAAGAAGAAGAAAAACAGTCCCTTTTTTAATTGATTAATAATTTTTTAAAGAAATAAAAGTGCTTATTTTTCTAGTTACCCTTTTAGGATCTACATTAGGCGCCATGTGTCAAATAGGAGAGAAGCCAAATAATGGAGGAGCTGTGTTATGGAGAGGCATTTGGATTAGTTTTATTATCTATTCTCTTTTTGCCTTTTTTGATCTGGTTGTCTAACCAGGAAACTGACATACTTACATATTCTCTTGTGGTTATCCATTTTTTATACTCGACAGGAAATCTATTCAAGTTTATCTTAAAAACCAATTTCAGATACTTTTCAATGAGCATTTGCCTGTATAACATCTCCAAATATTTGTAGTGTGAGTAGTAAATAAGTCCTTTATAGAGAACTCCTGGAAAGCACTGAGGACTTATTATTTCTGTAGCAGTATCAAGCCCATAGACAGAGAAGAACTTACGCTTTACTTTTGCAACTTGACTATACTTAATTTTGAACTTTTCATCTCTTATAAGTAGCTAATATTGGTGACATTATCAGAGATGGGATAAATTGTGTTTTGCTTCTGGATTAATGTTATTTATAGTTTACGGCGAACATGACAGACATGGGCTCTTTCTTTGATTAAAAGGCTTTTCTTGTTACTTGTTTGAGCTAAGGTGACTAGGGTTTATCTTGTTTGATGCTACTTCCATTACATTCTTCAAATTGAAATGTTTGGTATGAATGCTCATGTATCTGTGCGTGCGTGTGTGCGTGTTTGTGTGTGCGTTTTTGCTCTGACCCTACTATTATGTTCAATGTCACTTTTGTTAACCAGAGTAGTAATTGATGTAAACTAGTGAGGCATGCTTAAAGGTAGACTGCAGTGGAAGCAGATCTCACTCAGGCAATTAGCATAATCATCATTGAACAGGTTTAACTCATAGCTTGAAATATTGAGTCTGTCGTATGGAGATCCATCCTTCAATTTTCTGGGTATGATCCTTGGTTTTTGCCTTGT
The DNA here is from genome assembly GCA_022839385.1 of Asparagus kiusianus. Classification (NCBI taxonomy): domain Eukaryota; kingdom Viridiplantae; phylum Streptophyta; class Magnoliopsida; order Asparagales; family Asparagaceae; genus Asparagus; species Asparagus kiusianus. The sequence continues at coordinate 11,584 of BQKN01065765.1, read as the reverse complement.
TGGCTCTCAGGATATTTTCAAGGTTTGAGAGTGAAGATTAGCTATAAGGTTAACTCATTATCTCTTCAATGTTATGGTTCCCCCCCCCCCCCGGCTGCCCTTCCAACTATCAAGCTACTTATTTATGGATGATACTACTGTTTCATGCTGCCTAGCTCTTCACAACCAGAACTCATTTAGTCATCAATCCTGACCTCATATCTTTTTCCCCCTTGGCACAAGTTTCCAGTACATTAGATCAAGTACATTATCGAAATTTGGTTAGTAGTCTACGACACACATTAAAACTATAATGGAAGAAAGTAGAATGAATTCGCAACTTGACTAAAACCTGCTTTGCAGTTTTGATATTTGGATATTTAATTTTGGCTGTAACCTCAAGGCCGTGAACAGTCTAAAGCATTGGAGCTCAATTTGTCTTAGGAGATGGAGTAGTTTTTTTATAGTTACGAATCACTCTATTAAATATCCTGTGTAACTGTCTTGTTTTCTTCTATACCTTAATTGAAACAGTAACTTTCCGGTGATGTATTTTGTTGCAATGGAAAGAAAACTATTGTAGCTGACATATATTTACTTTACTGTGTTTATTGCTGCTTTTCTCTGCAACTTGACATTTTATTTTTCCACAGGCAAAAACTCATACGACAGGAGAGTTTTACAGAAGATAAATGGAAAAAGATCTATTATTTGTCCAACGGAAATGGTTCAGAGATGAGATGGTTGTCTCCTTTCATATAGTCAGTGATGGAGAAACATCTGGAAGGTGCCCTGAATTTCACCTGATGTTCTTTTAAATCTTCATGCTTTTATAATGTCATATGAATCGGGAGTAATGTGAATAATTAAGTGTCTTAGTTTGGTTTTGGGAACTTAGGATTGTTTGCACTCTATGTGCAGGCTTCCATACCAGTTTCAGAGAATCAATATCCCTTTAAATGTCTCCAACAATCGGTCGTTGGCTGCTGCTCTCTTGTTCTTTAATTATCTGTAAAGCAGTTTCTTCTCTGATCTTCTGGAGATGGACAAGATTTTTGCTAATCTAAATAGGTCAATCGCTTGATCCTGTTTGTATTACGTGTGTCCTTTTGTTGGTTCTGATTTTTTCCCCTTGATGGAAAAGGACGATCGGCCTAGAGCTGATATATTTATAAACAATTGTTGTTAAGTTCATCTATTGTTTTCTGAATGATGAACGTTTTTTCCCCCTCTATTTGAGGGAACTTTCAGGTGGTAATGTCAAACTGGGGATTATGGATAGAGATATTTGGAAAATAAATTTTGAGACGAGGTGAGCTTTTTGTAGGATTTCCTCATATGGGAGCTTGCGGTTTTTTATGTACTTCTACTTTCCATTGCATGCCAAGCAAGGCCTGATGTTGTCCGACTCACTGAAAATTAGAACCTGAAGATAATACAATAATTATGCGGAATTGCAAGTACTGTGACCATGATATCTTATTTGCCTGGATCTTATTACACAATTTCGAGGGCTCTTTGTTCCCAATGTCTCTGTAATTTTACTGCAAGCACGATAGCTTTTCATTCTAAAGCTCATTCAGCTCATGGCGACTGTATGGCTGTATCTATAATGATAACACCACTAACCAGCAGAATACATCCATCAAAAGACTTCGCAGTGGAATCATAGTTTGCTGCTAGTTGAAAATTCTTGCTTCAATTGATCCCTTAGAACTCTGCGCAGCAATTTGTTGGAAGCTGTTCGAGGAAATTCAGGCACAAGTTTCACTAAGCTCACCTATAACCATAAAAATAAGGAAATCAAATTAATAATATGCGTGTGTTTTCTTTTTTCTTTTTTTTTTCTTTCCTTGCATGATACCTTGAACAAAGGGTTGAGATCTTTCTGAATAGCATTCTGAAATTTTGCCTTCAAAAGATCTGGTTTACAATTTGACGGTCCGGGTTTTAAGACCACCAGCACTGCCAACTGTTCTGGTCCTCCAATTTTGAACCTAACGCCTATTGCAGCAGTCTCCAATACTCTCTCATCAGCTCTATTGCATACTCGTTCAATCTCCACTGAACTCGTCTGAGTCATGAGAATTTGTGAATCAGCAGGAAAATGCTTTTACCTATGTTACAGGTTTTTCGACATGCATAAAAATGGATGGAGAGTTGACCTTGATGCCTCCAAGATTCATGGTATCATCCGCTCTACCCTGTACAATGTAGTAGCCGCCTACTGTTCGTCGGATTATATCTCCGTGTCGTCTGAGTTTCTGCAAGGAGAAATGTCAATAAACTTGGTTATTGAAATTTCTCTCAAACGCGTGTATTCTGCTGCATTTCCAAGTTATAATGGAAATCATGGTTTAGAATTACGATTGCAGATTTTTTTTTTTTTAATATCATTGAACTTAGTAGGTTTGCTGGCTAGTCAAAGATGGAAATATATAGTTAGAAACGACTGTAGAGCTCATAAAACACAGTACACTCTTTTTTGATTTAGAATTATCTGATGCCAGCATAACTATGTTTTCATTAATGACAGCAGGAAATACTTGGTCAACCTATCTTGGACATATATCCAAAGTGTCCAGGTGTTTGATGTTCCAGGTAAATAAAACTAATCAAGCGCTTGTTTTTGCATGATACAGAACTAAATTCCTATTTTTCTAGGAAAGAATTCAACTGCCTGAGAGAAATTATAGAGTTAGAAATGACGATCCGATACTTAACAGTATCAAGATACATGGAGTGTACTAGCGTATCAAGACAACTTGAATCCTTGTGCCTATTAATTAGAAGGAAACTAACATCCAATTCCCTAACAAAAATAAATAAAGGCAATAAGCCAGCCATCTATGCTTATTAAAAATGAAATCACTTTGTAATTACTAAATAAATAGGGCATGAACTCAAATAGAGAAAGGGAATTTCATAAGTACCATTCCTCTATAAACTGGCATTCCATCGAAGTAGACCTTTTTGTGATCAGCATTGAGCAATCTATCACTTGCACCCATGAATAAAGGAAACAAACCCACTTCTCCAATACAAGGTTGATTATCCAACTGCCATGCATTTGTGAAAACTTAAGTAAAACCAATTGAAGTCCTAAAGAAGGGTTTGAACCAGAAACAAATTCTTCGAAACTCACATAAGGAATTCCTTCATCATCGAAAATTACGAAGCCTGTCGACATTGTCGGTGTGCTGAATGCTCCAAAAGCTTGTGGTTGTAAAGCACTTCCTTGTAAGTATGAAGCAGCAAGCTCAGTCCCTCCACAGATTTCAATAATAGGTCTATAAAATGCTCTTGAAGAAAGCCATAGGTCATCATCAACATTAGAAGCTTCTCCACTAGAAGCAAATGTTCTGCAAGAAGTTCAAACTTTTAACTACCGAAGTTTCGGAGGGAAACAATTTGTGATCGAGCAAATAATTCATGTTCCAATATACCTAATCTTTGTCCAATCAAGCCCTTCCATACAATTGCTACTCTTCCAGGTTTTCACTAGACTTGGCACTGTACCTAGCACGGTCACAGCTGCATCCTGAGAAGAAGCAGGAAGCATTCTTGCTCATTACCACGAAAGGTAAATGACATATGCCTAAAGAAATTAATGGTAAATTCAACAAAATCCCCCTGAACCTTAAGGGATTTTATACACCCCCCTCGGAACTTTATAAATTGTAGGGAAACTCCTCTCACTTAAGTAACAAATAACACAGTTACTCCCACACGTAGACAATTTTGCAATTATTATTCTGGCTGTTAGTGCTGATTATCAGAATTTCCAATAGTTCAGGGAGGTTTAGTACAAAGTCCCCGAAGTTCAGGGGTTTTGCGAAATTTACCAACTGAATAAACACAAAGTTCTGAAAGATAGTACCTGAACAAACTTGCCAAAGCTGCGACCTAGAGGAGAGCCGTGGAAGAGAGCCAAAGTAGAACCATTTAGAAAGCAAGAATACAACAGAATTGGGCCCATCACCCACCCCAGATTCGTAGGCCAGCAAGTAACATCTCCTGCTTGGATATCAATATGTGCCCATGAATCAGCTGCACATCTTATTGGAGAGAGCTGCGTCCAAGGAATAGCTTTCGGATCTCCTGTAACAAGCATAAAAATAGAGATGAATTTGTCAAACTATGTATGAGGCATTGAAGCTGAAAGTTTTTCCTACCTGTGGTTCCTGAAGAGAAGAGTATATTAGTCACAGCGTCCGTCTGTTGATAAACAGGAGAATAGTTGCATGGCCTGCCATCAGAAGCCTTTAAAGTTCATGTGTTTAAAATAACACTGTAAATTGATACTCTTAAACAAAATCCGTCCGAGAAAATGTACAGAATACAGGAAAAACTACAATATTAGTGGTGGTTCTAGAACATAATATCTCATAAACAATCTAAAAGAATATTTTTTTTTCCTTTAGGAAATAGGTGCATTCTGTTGGAACTTTATTCCAGGATTCGATCCTACATCCTTCCCTCCCCGTGTTTGACCTAGTTGCATGCAATAAAAGTTGTTAACAGTGTATGCCATTTGTGCCAGGACATATGTACAGTTACACTAAAATGGTATATGGCATAGATCAAAGTTAGTTGGTTGTCTTTCAGCTAATCAAGCTCCTAGTTTGAAAGAACATGCACCTGGAAACTTGAAGATGTTGGCACTTTACTCCACATTGAAAAGATAGTGGAATTGCAAAGATTCGTACATGGAAGTATTTGCAAAATTTTACATACGCAAATACTATTGTGGGGCCATTTGCTATGACAGTATCTACCCTTGTAAAATGTCAGATTTATTATAGCTGAGTTAAATTGCCATATTGACACTAAAGATTGAAGTGCCATATTGGCATACCTTGGAATGCCGTCTGCACATGATATGAAGTCTTTCCACGACATATCATGATTCCTTAGAGTAACTCCCACACTACTGCCCAGGACAGGAACAACAATAGCTTTGCACTGACATCCCTCTATAACTCGACTGCAATGAACAAATAATATAAGAAAAACATAAGACAATAAATGCAATGATTGGATTGCTTCCAATCCATATAATGAACATAAATTTGAAATTATTATCAGGTAATTTGCAGCATTAGAAGAGGTGAACATTGTAAGCTGAGGATACCAAGACCACTGAGTATTCACAGATAGATGCATTTGGAAAGGTAAAAATAATCATCCTTGATTCTGGATGCATGCTGACCATCAGGAATTCCCCCATAAATTTGGTGTATAGTGCTTAACTGCTTAAACTAAATGATGATGATATGCATGCGAGCATCTTCATGTAGATTAGATATACATAGATGTGCACCATATGTCACTATATCTGAATTCTGAAAATTGTTCATTTTAAGCATCCGTTTTATTATGATGAAATAGAATGCAGAGAACTTAGAAGGCTAACTACTTGATATTAATGCCTTGCTAGTTATATGATTATTCATGCTGAAGCTAGACCTTTACGATAGATAAATCATATGAATGGACAATGCTTAGCATTGTATTCGGTTTACATATAGAATCATGTAAAATAGATGATGTATATTCAAGTTCATATATATGTGATTTGAATAGTTTTTCATGAGGGAATGTTCTTTGGCAATGATTAGTCATTATTTGGTACATGTGCACTTTGAGCATGATAATTAGTCTAGTGAATCTTGGATGAAAGAACACACAAGCGTACAGTATCAAGGAATCTTACCTATACAAAGGAAACTTTCTCCCTCCTCTGCTAATGAAATCCTGAAACATAAAACAAAATCTAATTACATCTGGACTTTTCTGGTAGGCATGAAATTGCATGAAGAATATTTGCATTTAGTTTCAGCCATATCTCTTGCATCATGGTTCCTGAATTCTGTGGCCTTTATTATATAACAGTTCTGTAGAATGTATTTCATGTGCGATTTTCTTTCGGTAACATACAGTAAGATATTTGTCCTCTTGGCTAATAAAACAGTACTGGATAAACACCTAGATCCCAAAGAGTGGGAAGATCATGTATTTCCTCAATAGAATAGTTCTAATAATTAATTGCTGATTTTGTAGATACCACATAGTCTTGGAGATAATATATTTGCTCAGTCTACTGTATATTCTTACTGTACATAGAAAAACTTATATGATCTGTCTGCTCATCTTAACATTCTTCCTAACTAGCTCACTTCTATTTCACATGACAGAGCCGTGTGCCATTAAATCTATATGAAATTTGTGCACCGAAAGTGCACTATAAAAAAAATCTTTATCAAATGATATTTCCAGGATTTTCCCGAGATGTAGATCCATTAGCTTAACGGATGCGTCTTTAGTCATTTTTAGCAATAATCCATATTTAACTAATAGAGGTTAAATACATTTGCATAAAGTTTTGAAGTGCTCTTATTTTTATTAGACTATCATAGCCTGAAGAGCCGTGTTTATTATTTTGCATCAAATAAGAAGATTTTCTGGAATTGTTTATCTTGTCCTATTTCCTACCCGCTCTTTATGCAATAACGAAAAGAAAATAAAATATGACCTGTGAGGAACACCACCTGAGTAAATATTCCTTTTGCATCAGATATTCTCATACGACTGGCAATTTCCTTTGCAGCAAAGCTGTCAGCTATTGAGACAACAACATATCCGGCAAGAATAAGGGCTAAGTATATGATAACTGCAGTATATGTCATCGGCATATCTATAGCAATTGCATCTCCCTTTGTAAATGTAGCATCAAGAGCATTTGCAACCATCCTGAGCAACATTTTAGAGGAAAGTCTTGGTTAGTCTTCAATAAAGAAATTATCTGCCATTTAGAAGGACAAAGCATTCTGCGAGCATGTCACTGATTTATAGCATAAAATATATAGTTCCTAATATAAGTATGGAGAATAGGCAAAGCAATTGCAAAAGGCCACATACATCACTTGCTCACGGAGTTCCCTTAGCGTCAAATAGTTAACAGGGGAATCATCAAAACCTTCATCCCTCCAAACAATGGTGACGCTCTCATCAGTCCTTTTTGGTGAATGGCTCGGTAGCAGACAACACTCAGCTATATTCAGGACTGCTCCTGGAAACCAAGTTCCCCCGCTCTTAGATTCATCTGAAGTATCTAAAATAGTTTTTGGAGGATCATGAAATGTAACTGCGAGCTCTTTAACGACAATTGACCAATAGACCTGAAACCAGTAGCAAGTCTCAGTTTCAATGAACATGCATGCCATTTAAGTTTTAAGAAGATAGCGAGTCACCTCAGGATGCTGAACTGAGAATTTCTGGAAGAGAGCAAAGCTTTCAATGGGATCGCGATATAGTGATCCCAAAACCTTTGGACCATGGACTTCCATTATTCGCCCAAGATTTGTATCTTTGCAGTGCACCCTGGGAAAAAAAATAGATTACTTTCGAGGAAAGGTTTACAAAAGATAATTTGGCCTGCATTTATATTTTTCCAAAGGAGAAATTTTTAAAAGAGACCTTTTTTCGATTTTATTGGGCAAAATTGACCCATGAGAAAAAAATTAGCAAAACCGACTGAAAATGGTCGGTTTTGCAACCGACTCTATTATCGAGCTGCACGGGACTACTAGTCCCGTGCAGTTCGCCTACCCCCGTGACCCATCTCCTTTCTTCCATTCGCTCTTCGTGACTACCCCCAGCAACTCCTTGTGACCACCCTCCCCCGCGAAAAAACCTAGCCCCCGTCCCTCGCCTACCCAGCCCGTCGACCCCGTCGAGCCCACCATTTGCAGTCGCCGCCGACCTCGTCAACCCCCGCCGACGCTCTCGTGACTGAGCACCCCCAAAAAAAACCCCTTTCCCTTCCTCGCCTACCCTCCTGCCCTACCCCGCTACCCCCTAGCTCGCCGACCTCGTTGAGCCGCCGACCCTGTCGCCGCCGACCCTGTCGCCGCCGACCCCATCGATCCCCACCGACCCCACATCCTCAGGTGTGATTTTTTTTAATTTTGCAGTTAATTTTTGAGAGGGATATTCATCAAATTTTGTTAGAATTGGGTGAATAATGTGATTTGGGAGTTAGGGTTTAGCAATTATTTACATATGAGAGGGTTTAGCAATTATTTTTGAGAGGGATATTCATCAAAGTTTGCTAGAATTGGGTGAATAATGTTTTGACTGTTAATTTTGCTATTAATTTTGCTAGAATTGGGTAGGATTAGTTTTTATTTTGTGCAATAGGATGAATAATATGATTTGGGAGTTATGGTTTAGCAATTATTTACATATGATGAATAATAATTAGGGTTTAGCCATTATTTGGGATTGATTAAGGTAATAAATTTGATGAATAATATTTTTAGTTATTAATAGATTATTTGCATATGATGGACTGTTGATTTTTAATTTCGATGACGAACTCCATACCTATTATTTGTTTCTTCAATGGGAGCCTCGGCGTCGGAGTGAATAATTTACCTATGTATAATGGAGGTTCTAGAAAAATGTTCATGCTATCTAAGTCGTGTAATTTTGATGGAATGACTAAGGAAATACACAGAGTTACTAAAATTAAGAAAGAAGAATATGCAATTAGGGTGTTCTTCAACTGTCCAATAAATGAGAGTAGAACTATTGTCGTGGAGATTATCGACGATGAGGAATTAAATGACATAAAATAATTAGTCGAGAAGCAAGCGTCAATTGAGTTGTTTATTGAGAAGTATCCGATTCAGGAATTTGCCCAAGTTTCACGACCTCAAGGAGAGTTTTCTTGGATGTTTGACTTAGACAACGAGTCGAGTGGTTTTCTGACATCTCCAAGTCAAGAGTCGTGGTTTCAACCACAATATTTAAGTGGGTATTCTATCGGTGGGACGTCAACTAATATATTTAACGACGTTTCAGGTCATGTTACGGGTTACCCACCAGTCAGAGTAATTATAAAAGATGAAACAGATGATGATTCAGATCATATTGAAGAAGATGGCGTGCAAATTAATAGCATGCATGTGGCAGTTGGAATCAATGATGACGCCCGTTGGATGGAGCAATTTAATGTTAACAATGATTATGTGAAAGCTGAAGATCCGTTACCCGACGGGTTTCATAATGAGAATTGGATAAATACTTCTCAAGCTGGATTTGTTGATATTGGTCCAAATTTACAACGACCTGAGGACTTCACTTTTAAAAAAGGGGATCTATTCGAGAGTAAGGTGGCATTGATTTTTGCAATCCGAGAATGATCCATCAAGAATCGGGTCAAATTCAAACCGGTAAAAACTAATGCAACAAACTACAATGTGAAATGCTTCTTTAACGAGAAGATTGAAGTAGAGAACGCAAATGAGCAAAATGAGAGAAATAGAAAATGTCCTTGGTTGCTAAATGCCGCAGTGAGAAAATCATCAAATGGGCAATTTGTAATATCTAGATATTGCGGACTTCATACATGTTGCAACCCGTCGGTGGATGTCGATGATTATTCTGCATCTTCTTCTTATATATGTAAGCTAATTATGCCTGAAGTTAGAGCTGAACTTGATCTGAATGCAGGTCAGATATTTCAGAGGGTATATGGCATGCAGAGGATTAAGATATCTAAATATAAGACATATGATGTAAGGAGGAAAGCGTTGTCTAAAATTTTTGGTGATTGGGAAAAATCATATGAATTACTTCCACAGTATCTTGAAGCTATCAAGCGAAATAATCCGGGTACTGAATACAAAATATTATCCGAAGAGATTGCACCGGTATGGAGAGGTTCACTCGAGTGTTTTGGGCATTTGGTCCTGCTATTAAGGGCTTTACTTTTTATCGTCTGCTATTGAGCATTGATGGTACACATTTATATGGAAAGTACAAAGGCGTGCTTCTTATAGCGACCAGTGTAGATGCAAATGGCGGGTTTTTTCCTCTAACATTTGCAATCATGGAGGTGGAGGATACGTCTAGTTGGAAGTGGTTTTTTGAACTTATATACAAGTGGATTCCAAGTGTCCGTGCACCAAGAATAATTACTTTTATCTCGGATAGGATGAAAGGAATTATAAGGACGTTACATGAGGGTTTTAGTGCACCACATCACCATCGATATTGTTTAAGGCATATAAGAGATAATTTCAAAAAAAATACGGTGAGATTAATTTGCAAAATCTTTTGTGGCAAGCCGGGTGTGCAACCGACACAGACACATTAGTGACATTACAGGGAGAAAATCAAGTCTTTATCATTAGATGCACATAATTGGATTGAAAATAACTTGAAGCCTCAATTCGAGCATCGGTGGGCATTATGTAAGGATGAGGGTGTGCGGTTTTGCATGATGACGACTAATTGCTCTGAGGGCTTTAATGACGTTCTTAAAGGAGCACGAGCTATGCCAATACAATCTTTGGTTGCGAGAACGTTCTATAGACTAAACGCATACTTCAACAAAAGGCGTAGTGATGACATAGACTGGACAACACATTACACACCAAAAAATGAGAGTATTTTGCATAGAAGAATTGAGGTAGCAAGATCATGTCAAATTACTGTATTCAACGATAACGAATGGCAGGTACAGGATTATGACGGTATCTACACCGTTAAACTATTTGATGTTGATTCCACCTGATGATAGTCGGTATTGGCCTGAATATAATGAACCACGTATAATTCCACTTCAGTACCGGAGACAAGTAGGTCGACCACGATCTGTACGAATTAGGGGAACCATGGATCAAGGGCGAGAAGGAGTTGTCAAGCATAAAAAATATAGTCTTTGCAAATAACCGGGACATACTCGACCTCGTTGTCCATCTAGACACAATAGATAACAACTAATTGGTAATTTATATACTTTTTTTATATACTTCAATAAAGAAGCTAAATTACTATTTGATTGATTATTGACATGTGTATAATTGTATGTACAAAATACTAAGTTGTATGGAGAGCTAGAGTTCCTCTTATATGTTTGGAGATAGTAGAAATGCATTTACCAGACTGCGTGCTTTGACAATTTGGTCGTGTATAATATATTCCGCAATTTGTTAAAAAGATAGAGAGGAAGGCAAAGAAAGGAGGCCAACAAATAAACTGGATGATCGTGCATCAAGCTTTTATACACAGATGGAATGATAGATATTTTTGTATTGTCAACCAAATTGAACCAACTCCTCGGGAATCAGATTACTACACTTGGTATTTGGGGATAACCCGAAGATAGATACTTCATTCGACCACAATACCGGTTGAGTCGCAAAGAGGATATGTGCCCCGGGGTATAGATGAGAGAGAATTAGTAAGTATTTTTATATTTTGATTTAAGTCCATTTTTATTGGTATTGCTCAATATTGCTAATATGTGTTAAAAAATAGGCAGGTATCAGCAATAGATGAAGTTCAAACTCTTGCAAACTGTAGCTTGGAATTGGCTCGAGCAGGTACGATAGAATTAAATCTCAAATTTACATTCTTTAATATCAAATTTAATATCAAATTTTGTTTTTAAACTATCTATCGCAGGTAGAAATCCCGAAGCACATGAACATGTATCAATATATCTGATACGGGTGTATCTTCTTCTCTTCGGGAGCTTAGCGATTCTCATGGGAACTTGAGGATAGATGATTCTCATGGTATCTTGAGAATA
>BQKN01065764.1:94836-105541 GCA_022839385.1 Asparagus kiusianus | reverse complement strand
TATATATATATATGTTTGAAAACAAATAAAATCCTAAAATCTAAAAATATAACATAAACACAATAATTTTGTTTTGCCACCCAAGAAATTTTGGTGTCGGAAAACTTAGGACATGACCTCTACCATTAAAGCTCAAAGCTCTAGGGTTATGATCCTTTTTGGGAGCATGTGGTGTACTAACACGGTCAAAACAATAGTTATGCAAATGACCCTTCCGATTGCAATAGCTGTAATAAAAAGGACGAAATGGTTTTTGTTGACCAAGTAGGCGTGCACATGGAACATTTACAAACAATGATGGTCTTTTAAAATTATTTTACAAATGTATTTATTTTAATAGCAAAATTTGACCAAATGACCAAATCTACCATAAAAATCATATTTGTACACATAAGCTTGTTTATGATGAGCAATTGATGCATGTGCATGTGTATTTGATAAAAAAGAAGCCTTATAAATTGTACATGGATCATTTGTCATAGTGGATTTTTATGCATCAAAGCAAAATTTAGCAATGTGGCCTTTACGACCGCAAATTGATCATTTGTAAAATTTACTATACAAGTGTGCATAGTAAGTAGGTGATTTAGAAGTTGTAGCACTAGATTTAGCACACTTATTCATAAGTGTCTTATGATTATCAATGCATGTATTAAGAGTTGAATCTAAAGATAAAATACGATTTTTAATAATATTCAACTCATCATTAGGCACAACATCATTGATAATAGAAGTAGAGCAAGCATACTTTTTCATAAAAGTATTCAAATTATTTTTGCTAGCCTCTACTTCTAACATGACATTATCTTTCTCATGAGTCAATCTAGTAATAAATTTAACATATCATTGTTTTCTTTAAGTATAGTATTTTCTGTTGCAATGATATCAAATTTAGACACAAGTTTTGTTTTTTAGCTCACCGAAAACTCTACAATCACTCATAATGTAATCACACTCTACACCCTCTAAGTATTGGTCTATAGCCCGTATCCTCTTCCTCAAGTGCTTAGATTTATAACCTCTCTCTAGACTTTACTATCGATACCACTCGTCTTGGAATCGACCTCGTCTCTCACCATACACTCCTCTCGGATTACAAGTGTATTACAAAGTAATCTCATAATGATGGCTTAGATACAAATAGTTTGTTCTCTATAATAGATGAGAACACAATGATGCCCAACTCAATGTTACAATATCACAACCCTAAATATACTATGTATGAAAATACTAAAAGCTCAAGTGGGTGTATGTAACAAAGAGAATAAAAATCAAACCTAAACTCAATATGAACTCTAGCTTAATAAAATGATAATAAAACAATTATATAAATGTAAAGCTAGATTGAGTTTAGAAATACTTCTCTAAGATGACGAGAGAGAGAGAGAGAGAGAGAGAGAGAGAGAGAGAGAGAGAGATGAGATGAGATGAAGCTCAAACACCAAAGGATGATCTCTTCTTCCTCTTGTGAAAATATCTTCACAAACAAAACTAGTAAACACACTTAAATAAACTTTAAACACCCTTTAAACTTGTTTGAAAACTATTCTTGATTACTCTTAGAAGTTAGAGGGTATGGGGTATATACAGAATAATAAAACAAGCCCTAAAACCAAGAGAAAACAAGGAAAAAGATAAAAAAACAGAAACCTAAATATCTAGAAAAACTAGCCATTAGAAACCGTCAGTCGACTGATACTGTTTATTAGTCGACTGATGATCTAACCGTTATAGGCAGCTCATAGCTCATCAGTCGACTGACGTGCTCATCAGTCGACTGATAGTTTATCAGTCACAAAAATAAAAACTTTTGTACTTTTCAGACGAGTTCATCAGTCGACTGATAAGATCCATCAGTCGACTGATAACAAGTTATCAGCCTAAAGTAAATAGTAAATTTTATTTTTAAACCTCTTTAAAAAGTAGCAAATAAATTCCAAAAAATATAAAACTTTGGGGAATGCTTGTAAACATTATAATGAACTTGTTACAAAAAGATTTTGAAATTGCACTTCCCAATAGTAAAAACTCATGATTTTTCAAAACTAGTCCAAATCAAGAAAACTAAACATACATGTTCTTGACATTTTGACTTAAATAATATTTTGAAACCATATAAAATGATTTTATAGATTTAATAAAAGATATAAACTATTAATGTTAAGTCTATAAACCAATTACTCAATATTTTCACAAATTCATATTTATGTAAACATGAAAACCAAAAACCAAAACTTATATATATATATATATATATATATATATATATATAGATATAGAAACCAATACTTGTATGTGTGTATGTGATTGAGGTTGAAGTATCTACGCACAAGTATAAACCTAAACTAAATTACCCAAGCTTGATTGATCTTCAATGAGCTTGTCTTGGATGCAGATGAAGCTTGATCTTGAATATGACTTGAAGTGCAAATGGCTTCATATCGACTATTTCCGCCAACCTCCATTTGAGATGATCGTTATGGCGCAATTCTATCCAACCTCCAACGAATATGATCGTGAAAGCTCCAGTCCATCCATCCTCTAACACATTGTTTGTCTAGAATAAATAAGAAAATATAAATACTAGACAAATAATATTAGTCATAAATTGTTTATTAAAACATCATCAAAACAAAAAGGCCAACAGTCACATGTATAATAATCCGGTAAAAGAAACTCGCATAATATATATCATATATGACAATCTCAGTCTTATACCCTACTCACGGGGTAATTAAAATGGGAGCATGAATGGAATCTATGTGATTCTCTATCAAAAAAACAATAATGCTTAGTAAGGTGCTCACAATATCCTGTGACATCACCTAACTTACTCAATTGCCATGTGAAAATAGGTGTGTCAACAATGATACACATGGAGTAAAGTCTACCGCGGTCTCATTTCAGTATACCAACTAATGCACTTTGAGCGTAGTCCTCCGTGATCTCATTGCAGAGTGTCAACTAACATACTTAAGCATACAAACTATTATGAAATGTAATATGCATTACTCTCTATCATGACAAATGCAAAGTATAGGGTACGTACCTCCAAACGCTTGTGCGTGCTCAAATCCAATACATGTAATCTCATGAAATACGCGTGTATCAATGTGTAACTCGAACTCCCTATTCGCGATCAAAGTATGTGAGAAAAACACAAAGTTCACAAAAATGCCTAGACCAGTCGACCGATCATGTGCCATCGGTCGACTGATGGCTTGCACAAAACGTGCATAACAACCTTGATCGGTCGACTAGTGGTCCATGACCGGTTGACCGACCAGAGAAGCCGTAAATCCTGATTAACAACACCTGTCGACTGATCACCCATGACCAGTCGACCGACCAGAGCAAAAATCCAATTTTTAAGAAAGAGTTGTATGTTTTCATATATTTATCAAAAATCAAAATTTCTCAATAAAGCTCATGTATAAAACTTAAATCAACATATTTAGGGTTATTTCTACTACATGAAAACACTAATAATCAACTTGAGGGAAATTACCAAACCCTAGCATGCTTCTATTTGTAAAATGATCAAGAAAACAACTATCTTGAACAAAACTCGCGTTAGATTACGTTCAAATCTTAAACCCAAATCTAAAATTTCATTTTATATCTTTTCAAATCAAAAGATTCAATCTTTATATCTTATAGTTCAAAAAGAGTGATCTTTATATATAAACTAGGTTTTAGGAATTAAACAAAACAAAAAAGAAGTCAAATAAAAATGGGGATCTCGCCCTCCTATTGATTTTTTGCTTCCTAAAGCTTTCAAAATTCACCAAAATAAGTTCTATGGTTTTTAGGGGAGAGGGTGTCTGATTGTTCATGTTAAAAAAATCCAAGAATAAGGGGAAAAATATTGGGTATATATTGAAAGCATCGTAATGCCACTAGGAAGGATCCCTAGAGGGGGGTGAATAAGGTTTTTGCTAATCTAATCTGATTTTTGCCAAATTAAAAACTTTACTAATTAACAAATATATCCTAGCAAATAAGATATGAACAATTATATGTGCAAAGATATACAAGTAACACAAGGATAAACAAAACTACTAAAGTGATAGGGCAATATAAACAACAAGCAATTGACAAAGTTGATGTAAATGATAAGCACGAATATAAAGGAACGCCAATGACAAACACAAACAAACGATATGATCATGGAGTTCGGTTCCCATGACCTACGTCTCCGCTCCTCACCTCAGGAGATCTCCACTATCACAACCGGGTTTTCTACTCTCACCCGAATAACGTTTACACCTCACACTAGGTTTTCTAGTTCACCGAAAACTTTGCAATCTCATACTCTTGCAATCCTACTTTACACCCTCTAAGTGTTGGTCTCTAGCCCGTGTCTCCCACAAGTGTTAGGAATTACAACCACCCTCTAGCATTACCACCTACCCCACTCCTCTTGGGACGATCCCGTCTCTCACCACACACTTCTCTCGGTATACAAATGTATTACAAAGTGTTTAACAAAATTAGGCTCACAACAAATGATTTGTTCCCTAAACAAGATGAGAACTCAATTAAGCACAATTTAGTATTATAATTTCTCATAATCCCAAATATACTTTGAGTAAAAATACAATAAGCTTAAGTGGGTGTGTGTAACAAAGAGATTTAATAAAAACAATTAAATTCAAAATTGAAATCTAGCTTATGGAAATTAAGATTAAAACATATAAATTGCTAGAATTGAGTTTAAGAAAAACTTCTCTATAGATCAAGAGAGAGGGAGAAGAGTTGAATGCTCAAACACCAATAGATAATCTTCCTCAAGCTCTTGTGAAATTGTCTTCACAAAACAAACTCTTAAATGCTTAAAAGCTTTTTAAACAAGCTTAAACCAAACTCAAACCCTTGTTAAACTTTCTTAAAACATTCTCTTAGTAATTTTTGGTCTGAGGTATGAGGGGTATTTATAGAGACCCCAAAACACAAGATAAACAAAGAAAAAAGACTATAATGCCAAAACAAGACAAGGCTGGAAAAAACTAGCCGTTACAGCATCAGTCGACTGACAACTTTTATCAGTCAACTAATGAGCTGACCGTTAGAGGCATTTTCCAGCTCATCAGTCAACAGACGACCTTATTAGTCGACTAATGACCTCATCAGTCAACTGGTCAGTCGATCTAAACAAAACAAAAACTTTTTGTTATTCTAGGCATTTTCTTCAGTCGACTGAACACAATCATCAGTCGACTGATAACACTGTATCAGCCTGATTAAAACAGAAAATCTGATTTTTTAAGTGCCTTTAAAAATAGCAAATAAATTCTAAAAAATATAAAACATTGGAAAATATTTATAAACATGTTAATGAACATGTTACAAAAATAAATTTTGGAATTGCACTTCACATTTGTAAAAACTCATCATTTTTCAAAACTAGTCCAAAACATGAAAAATACAAAACACATGTTTTTGATATTTAAGCTAAACCATGTTTTAAAACTTTATAAACTGATTTTATAGACTTAATAAAATATGTATAAACTGATATTGAAGTCTATAAACTAATAAAACAATATTTTATCAAAAACACCTATATTTGATAAAATTAACAAATACGTGTGTGTGATTAATATGAGCTTAAAGTATTAACACACAAGTATAAAGTTATATTACAAACATTATAAACTATATACCCAAGCTTGAAGGTCTTCAATATAGCTTGACTTGGTAAACTATATGGAAGTGGGATGTTGGATCTTTAACTTGAATGCAATACTTCACTCCATAATTCCGCCAACCTCTTTTGGATTTGATCGTGAATGCTCGATTCCATCCATCCTTCAACATATTGTTTGCCTAGAATAAATACAAAAAATAAACACTAGACAAACAACATTAGTGGTAAATTGTTTGTTAAACATCATCAAAACAAAAGGACCCAACAATCTCCCCCTTTTTGATGATGATAAATAATTTATAAAAAGATATATATGCATGAAAATAAGTGAACACATAATTTATAATTATTATTCATATAAACAAAAAGAATATACTCATAATATTTCTCCCCCTTTGACAACATCTAATAGGGAAAAATGATAAGAGAGCGAAGGTTCCCCTTACAAATAAGCATGGTGAGTATAAAAACAAATATAGGGAAAAACTCCCCTATCAAAATGCCTTATGGAATATATGCAATAATGATCAAGGAAAATATGTGTGAGCAAGCAAGCATAGTTGAAAATATGCTAAACATCACTCACACATAAAAATACAATGAGGACACATATTGATATGTCCATATGAAAGAGTGTCTCAAAACATTGGTTTTAAAACAAAACCTAATCAAAAAATTTATGATATCAAGAGAAAGAAAACATGAGAGTCGTGCTAAAAGTTTTTAAATGAAAACAAATCACCCAATAAAGTCATAAATCACAAGTAAATCACATAAAAACAAATCATCATTAATTTTTAAAAAGTAAGAGAGGTAAACATATCAAGATCTTGAGTTTGTTTCAACCCATATAAATATTTTAGCACCTGGTAAACAAGATTTGGGAATAAACACCCAATAAGCCCGGGGGGTTATATAAACACAAACCTCTCAACAAAAATAAAAACTAATAATCATGAAAACAAAAGAATTGACCAAATAAAAAATTATTTTCATATCTAATTTTCAAAACCAAGAAAAAGAAACATAAAAACACTAAAAATTCTTGGTTTTTAAAAAATCAAATATATTTTGGTACCCAACTATTCTTGGTACCAAAAGATTTAGGGACATGACCCCTATCTTTTAAGCTCAAAGCCCTTGGGTTATAAACCCATTTATTCGCATTTAGTGTACATAACCGGTCAAAATAATAGTCATGTAAATGACCTTTCCGATTGTAAAATGTGCAATAAAAAGGGGTAAATAATTTGTGTTGACCAAGTGAGCGTGCACAGAAATCATTTACAAGAAAAGATGGTCTTTTAAATTTATTTTGCACATGAGAAACATCATCAACCAAAGATGGTCTTTTTTGAACATTTTGCAAAATAGGAACTTTTTGCACATCAAAACAAAATTTAGCAAAATGTCCAAACCTACCACAAACATCACATTTAAAAACATGTGGTCTAATAGAAACATTTGGCAAATGAGATTTCCTTTTCAAATCAAAATAATTTCCAAATGGCCAAAATGACCATAATAATCACATTTAAACACATGAGCATGCTTATGATGAACATGATGAGTATGTGCAAAATGTAATGATGAAGAGACTTGGTGGAATATAGAAGGAGCATTAATATTCTTATGTTTGTGTGCATCATAGCAAAATCTAGCAAGATGGCCTTTACGACCACAATGTGTGCATTTGTAGACTTTGCTATATATGTGTGCATAATGAGTGGATGATTTTGACTTAGACTTGGCACACATATTCATAAGATTCTTATGGTTGCTAATGCATGTAATTAGAGTTGAATCTAAAGAAGAAATGTGGTTTTTAACATTGTTCAACTCATCATTAGACATATTAGCATTAACATTAGAAGTAGAACATAAATAATAATTTATAAAAGAAGCAGTATCATTTTTTATGTTCTCTACTTCTCATATGGCATTGTCTTTTTCATGAGATAAGCTAGAAATGGATGAGGTTAATTTTTCATTTTCCAAATTTAACAAGTCATTGTTTTCCTTAAGTATAGTATTTTCTTTTGCAATGACATCAAATTTGGACACTAGCTCCTCATGATCGGATTTTAATGTAACATGCTTGCTTTTTAAATTTACATAATTATGATGCAATTTATTGTAGGCTTTAATTAATTTCTCATATGCACATGTGAGATTAACTATAGATGATTCACTATCGGGTTCGGACTCGCAAACCTCACAAGGGCTATCGCCTAGTGCCCGTGTACACGATGAAGCTCCATACTCACTTGAAGAAGAAGCCTTCAAACTACGTCGGATTTCCGCCAAGTTGCCTTGATATGCTTCTATAAATTTCCATAAATTGTAAGCACTATCAAAATAAATAAATTTGTTAGAAATGGATGAGTCAAAAGCATTAAGCAATAATTCTAACAAAAGCTTGTTTATTGTAAACATTCTATGATAAATTCTACTCCACTTGGATTTTTTCGGAGTGGGTACAATATATGCATTATCTTTATGAAATGTCTAGATCTAACAAAGATATTAAATCTAGAACACCATTGGTCATAGGAGAAATTATCTATTCTAGGAGCAACATTAGGATCATAGCCTAAACAAGGTGCACAATGCATATCGATCATTATAAATATGTGCAAGCAAGATTAATACAATCAAAACTAGATTAGCACAAATAAGATAACTTGGATCTTTAACTCAAGGTGATTAGACCTTAAATTAAACAGCACCAAGCTCTGATACCAATTGAAAGCACCCTAATGCCGCTAGGTAGGAATCCTAGAAGGGGGTGAATAGGGTTTTGCTAATCTAATCCGATTTATGCCAAATTAAAAACTTTACTAATTAACAAATATATCCTAGCAAATAAGATATGAGCAATTATATATACAAGGATATACAAATAACACAAGGGTAAACAAAATTACTAAAGTGATAGGGCAATATAAACAACAAGCAATTGACAAAGGAGATATAAATGATAAGCACGAATATAAAGAAATACCAATGACAAACGCAAACAAACGATATGATCACGGAGTTCGGTCCCTACTACATACGTCTTGACTCCTCACCTTGAGAAGATCTCCACTATCACAACTGGGTTTTCTACTCTTACCTGAATAACGTTTACACCTCACACATAGTTTTTTAGTTCACCAAAAATTTTACAATCTCACACTCTTGCAATCCCACTTTACACCCTCTAAGTGTTGGTCTTTAGCTCGTGTCTTACTCAAGTGTTAGAAATTACAATCTATCTCTAGGTATTACCACCTACACCACTCTCCTTGGGACGACCCCGTCTCTCACCACACACTTCTCTCGATGTACAAGTGTATTACAAAGTGTTCAACACAATTAGGCTCATAACAAATGATTTGTTCTCAAAACAAGATGAGAACTCAATTAAGCACAACTTAATGTTACAACCTCTCACAATCCCAAATATATTATGAGTGCAAATACAATAAGCTCAAGTGGGTGTGTGTAACAAAGAGATTTAATAAAAACAATTAAACTCAATATTGAAATCTAGCTTAGGGAAATTAAGATCAAAACATATAAATTGCTAGAATTGAGTTTAAGGAAAACTTATCTATAGATCAAGAGAGAGAGGGAGAAGAGTTGAATGCTCAAACAGCAATAGATGATCTTCCTCAAGCTCTTATGAAATTGTCTTCATAAAACAAACTCTCAAATGCTTAAAAGCTTTTTAAACAAACTTAAACCAAAACTCAAACCCTTGTTAAACTTTCTTAAAACATTCTCTTAGTAATTTTTGGTCTGAGGTATGAGGGGTATTTATAGAGACCCCAAAACACAAGAAAAACAAAGGAAAAAAAAAGACCATAATGCCAAAACAGGACAAGCTTTGAAAAAACTAGCCATTACAGCATCAGTCGACTGACGACTTTCATCAGTCGACTGATGAGCTGACCGTTAGAGGTATTTTCCAGCTCATCAGTCGACAGACGATCTTATCAGTCGACTAATGACCTCATCAGTCAACTGGTCAGTCGATTGAAACAAAACAAAAACTTTTTGTTATTCTAGGCATTTACTTCAGTCGACTGAACATATTCATCAGTCGATTGATAACACTGTATTAGATTGATTAAAACAGAAAATCTGATTTTTGAAGTGCCTTTAAAATAAGCAAATAAATTCTAAGAAATGTAAAACTTTGGAAAATGTTTATAAACATATTAATGAACATGTTACAAAAAGAATTTTTGGAATTGCACTTCATATTTGTGAAAACTCATCATTTTTCAAAACTAGTCCAAAACATGAAAATACAAAACACATGTTTTTGATATTTTAGCTAAACCATATTTTGAAACTTTATAAACTAATTTTATAGACTTAATAAAATATGTATAAACTGATATTAAAGTCTATAAACTAATAAAATAATATTTTATCAAAAACACCTATATTTGATAAAATCAACAAATACGTGCGTGTGATTAATATGAGCTTAAAGTATTAACACACAAATATAAAATTATACTACAAACACTATAAACTATATACCCAAGCTTGAAGGTCTTCAATATAGCTTGACTTGGTAAACTATGCGGATGAAGCGGAATCTTGGATCTTTAACTTGAATGCAATGCTTCACTCCACAATTCCGCCAACCTCCATTGGATTTGATCATGAATGCTCGATTCCATCCATCCTCCAACATATTATTTGCCTAGAATAAATACGAAAATACAAACATAGACAAACAATATTTGTGGTAAATTGTTTGTTAAACATCATCAAAATAAAAGGACCCAACATATATACTTATGTACACAAACGGGCCGAACTAAAACAAAACTAACCCAAAAATAGAACTTAGGTTCGTGCAACCGATGATCGACTGATCACAAAACATTGGTCGACCGATCTGGGACCATCGGTTGACTGATAACTTGCCATCAGTCGACCGACCAGTACAAGGATTTCTGTCGACTGATACATCATATATGCATGTTTACACTAGTATATTCACACTTATGTGTATGTACTTGATCTTAAATCGATTTCTATCATACTTAT
>BQKN01065764.1:65152-89836 GCA_022839385.1 Asparagus kiusianus | reverse complement strand
TTAATCTCTAGATATGAATCACATAAGCAAAGATTTACATTTAACATCTAAAATATAAATACTCCCACTTAACCCCTAATTAAACGGAACTAGTATGTTAGGAGAAAAATCCAAACAAGGAATCCCTCATGTATATATCATATATTCCGATTGATTTGGAGCTATGTGTTAATACCCACATTTCAACGTTAAATGTAAACATGGCTATAAAGACAAAATGAACACAATAATATAATAGCTAACATTATACATGCTCAAGCAGATCTGGGTAGTCGCAACGCATATCCTCCTCGCGCTCCCAGGAAGCTTCCTCAGCTCCTTTTCCACTGCACTTTAACTAATGAGATTACTTTATTCCTAAGTTTCATGTCCTCTCTAGAAAGAATGCGAACTGGAATCTCAATGGTGGTCAAAGCTGCCTGAAGCTCTAAATCTAGTGCGTCAAATATCCTCTACAGCTCCTCGTCACGTAAATGTTTCTTGAGCATCGAAACATGTAAGATATTGTGTACTCTGGACATCGACGCTGGAAGATCTAGCCGATATGAGATAGCTCCAACTCGTTCCACAATTCTGAACAATCCAACATATCTCGGGGTAAGCTTTCCCCATCTGCCAAATCGCTAGACACCCTTCATAAGTGACACATTCAACAAAATATAGTCTCCAACCTAGAACTCTAAAGGTCAACGTCTCTGATCTGCGTAACTCTTTTGCTAGCTTTGGACCACGAAAATACGCTCTCGAATCAATGCTACCTTCTCCGTAGCCTACCTCACGAGCTCTGACCTAAGTAATTAACTATCCTCTGGCTCTGCCTAACAAATCGAGGATCTACAAGGCCTCCCGTAAAACGCCTCATAAGGAGCCATATCTATCGTTGATTGATAACTGTTGTTATATGCAAACTCAATCAATGGAATATGGTCCTCCTAGCTACCTTAGAAATCGGTAACACATGCCCACAACATGTCCTCCAACACTTGGTTAACCCTCTCTATCTGGCCATCTATTTGTTGGTAGAAAACACTACTATATGATAGCTGGTTGCCGAAAGAATTCTAAAAACTTTTCTAAAAATGAGATGTGAAAACTGAGCCATGATCCGTCACAATCATCTCTTGAACTCCATACAAATGTACTATCTCCTGGATGAAAATCCTCACCTAAGTCCGCCATGTAGGTCATCTTAATTAGCAAGAAGTGCGCCGACATCGTCAATCGATCAACAATCACTCAAATTGAATCGTTCCCTTTGTTAAAGCTCGGCAAGCCCATAATAAAATCCATCTAAATATCTGCCCACTTTCACTCAGGAATGGATAGGGGCTGTAGAGTCCCTGTGGGTCTCTGATGTTTTGCCTTCACTTGCTAACAGGTAAAACACTTCGCTAAATACTCCGCAATATCCCTATGCATGCCGCTCTACCAAAATTATCTCTTCAGGTCCTTTTACATCTTGGTTGTGCCTGGATGCACAGTATATCTGGTATAGTGTGCCTCATTAAATAGGTTCTTCTTTAGTTGTGGCTTATCTGGAACTATCAACCGGCCCTTCATCCGAAGGCCTCCATCTGCTCTGATTGTCCAATCTGCCTTGGGCTCTTTGGTAATCTCCCATTTTTGGGGTTGAATCTAAGAGTCCTTCAATTGAGCGCTGATCATTCTATCCCTACACGATGGTTGCACAGCTAACACTCCCAAAAATGTGCCGCATCCACCAACCTCTAGCCTAAAATCAAACTGGCTGAGTGTACGAAGGTCTTGACACAATGAACACCTCAAAGCTACAAGCCCGTGATGACGCTTCCTTTTCAATGTGTCTGCTACAACGTTCGCCTTCCCCGGATGATACTAAAGCACGAACTCGTAATCCTTGATGAACTCGACTCATTGCCACTGCCTCTGGTTGAGCTCCTTCTGGGAGAAAATGTACTTCAAGCTCTGGTGGTTGGTGAATAGCTCAAACTAAACTCTATAAAGGTAATGTCTCCATGTCTTTAGTATGAAGACTACCACTGCTAACTCCAAGTCATGTGTGGGATAATTCTGCTCATGAGCCCTCAATTGTCGTGAAATATACGCAACTACTATCTAAGTCTGTATCAAAACGCCTCCTAGTCCCGACAAAGATCCATCTGTGTAGTTAACAAATGTCTTGTCACTGCTTGTGATGATCAACATTAGCGCTGTAGTCAACTTGGCCTTCAAAGTCTCAAAGACTTTTTGACACTCCGATCCCCGAACAAACTATACACCATTCTTCGTAGAAATCTTTGAAAAGTCCTAGATGAACTTCTTATAATAGCTGATAAACCCTAAGAAACTATGAATCTTTGTAACGTCTTCGGTGGCTCCTAATCAAGAACTGCCTCGACTTTAGCTGGATCAACTGCAATGCCATCCTTGCTAATGACGTAGCCTAAAAATCTAACATCTAAAAGCTAAAACTCATATTTGCTAAACTTAGCATACAACTGGTGCTCCCGTAAAATCTACAAGGCTAATCGAAGATGTTGCTCATGCTCAACCTCTGACTTCGAGTAGATGAGGATGTCGTGGATGAAGATGATCACGAACTGGTCTAAGTATGGATGAAAAACCCGATTCATCAAGTCTATGAATACTATGGGTGCATTGGTTAGCCTAAATAGCATAACAAGAAACTCAAAAGACTCATATCAAGTCAAAAAGGTGATCTTAGGAATATCCATTTTCCGTACACACAACTAATGATAGCCAGATCGAAGATTAATCTTTGAGAAACACTATACTCTTTATAATTGGTCAAATAAGTTATCAATCCTCGGTAGTGGATACCTATTCCGGATGGTGACCTTATTCAACTCAAGATAATCTATGCACAAACAATAACTGTCATCCTTCTTCTTCACGAAAAGGACAGGTGCTCCCCACGGAGAATGACTCTGGCAAATAAAACCTTGAGAAGTGAGATCCTCCAACTAAATCTGTAGGACCCTCATCTCAACAGGTGTCGTACGAAAGGTGCTCGGGATATCGATGTTGTGCCCGGCTACAACTCGATGCAGAACTCAACCTCTCCCATTAAAGGCAATCCAGGTATGTCCTAAAAGACATCCTGATACTCTGAGACTACTCTGGTCTCTCTCAAATTAGTACCCTGATCCCGTAACGTCACCTCCTCGATGTATGCCAGAAATGACTCCACAAACTGGTTTCCCTGTGAGGTTGTGTTTGGGTCGAAAGTTGATTTGTTCATTGCAGGACTCATTACAACTTTAGTCGTTATAATAAGTTAAAAAAAAAGAAAGAATTTTTATAAGTTTTCTTACACAATAAAAGTAAAAAGATTACAACTTTCTTAGGAACACACGCAGAGAGATCGTTTATCAGTCTTTTGCTTACGTGGGATCTTTGCCGGTGTCAGGGTTTATCCGTAGACCACCAACTGATCAGATCCAAATAAACATTTTGTTTCCTTACAAAGGAGATAAGAAATTAAAGTGACTATCTCGGCAACAACAAGATAATTACTCTTCTCAAGAATCACAGCTAGGTGCGATCTCAAGGGAAATAGATGAATGAGATGCAGATCTCTCAAACTCTTTCTCTCTTTGTGCTGAAGAACTTGCCAAGATCTCTTTCTCCTCTCTTATATTCATGCTCCTCACTCTTTAATTCGACATGGCTTCACCAAGACTCGAGAAATCCGGCTATTTTTTGAGGTCAACTGCCGATCTGACCATTGGTTTCCAACGGCTATTTTCTGAGTTGTTTTTCTAGGGGCTTTGTTATCATTTTAGTGGGTTTTTTGCTGAAGTTTTAAGTGGGTATAAATACCCCATTTCCTTCAGCTCTCCATATACAATGAGAATATTCTAAACAAGTTTAACAAGGGTTTTAAAATTTGTTTTGTGTGTTTTAAAAGAGTTTGGTTTGTGAAGAATGTTTCACAAGTGGAGGAGATCATCTATATTGTTTGGGCTTCATCTTAATCCATCTCTCCATCTCATTTTTCAGAGAAGAATTTCTAAACTCATATCTAGCTTTACATTTACATATTTGCTTGATTATCTTTCTTTAAAGCTAGTTTTTACATTGAGTTTAGATTTAATAAATCTTATTGTTACACGCACCCACATTGAGCTTATAGTATTTACAAATATAGTATAATTAGGGTTGTGAGAGTTTGTAATATTGATTTGTGCATAATTAAGTTCTCATCCAATGTAGAGAACAACTATTGTTGTATTCATGCTTAATTATGAGTGTGATCTCATGGAGATCAATTGTGTAGTTGTGAAGTTTTCGGTTAGCTAGAAAACCGAGTGTGAGTGTTTTTGAACGTTGATCGGTGAGCATTGAAAACCAACATTGTGAGGTATAAACGTTATTCGGGAAAGCGTAGAAAACCCGGTTATGACAGTGGATTTCTTCCCGGGAGTGGGGAGTGGAGACGTAGGACGGAAGATCCGAACTCCGTGATCATATCGTGTGTTTGAGTTTCCTTTAGCACACTTCTCTTATGTTTATATTTCTTATCGCTATTGTCCATTGCTCATTATTTATATCATCCACTATCTTATTTATTTTGTTTACCCTTGTGTATATCACTTATCCTAGCTCACATATCTTGTTGTATTTTATACTTACTAGGATAACTTGTTAATTAGTTTAAATTAGCATAAAATCGGATTAGATTAGCATAAGACCCTAATCACCCCCTCTAGGGTCTAACAATTAGAGAGCTTGGTACTCTTTGATTTAAAGTCTAATCGTCTTGAGTTAAAGATCCAAGTTATCTTTTTGTGATAATCTTATTTTGATTGTATTTGTATCTTGCTTGCATATTTTTACAAATTATGGATATGAATGATGCATCTTGTTATGGCTATGATTCTAATATTGTGCCTAAATTCAATGTTTTCCCCTATGCTCAATGGTGTTTTAGATTCAAAATATTTATTCAATCTAAAAATATCAATTTATGAGAAGTCATTGATTGTGCTTATATTGTGCCCATGTTGGAGAAATCCAAGTGGAGCAAACATGATAAAAGGATGTTTACAATGAACAAGATTTTGTTAGAATATTTTCTAAATGCTCTTAATTCATCTATGTCTAAGAAGTTTGTTCATTTTGATAGTGCTTACAACTTATGGAAACTTATTGAAGCACATCAAGGGGACTTGAAGGCGATTCGACAAGCTTTGGAGGATCCCGCTTCAAGTTCATATGGAGCATCATGCACACATCCACTAAGCGATAGCCCTAGTGAGGTTTGCGAGTTCGAAACCACTAATGATTTATCTAGTGATGAACTTGCTTGTGCTAGTGAAAATTGTTTCATGCCTATAACATATTGCATAAAAATTTTATTGATTTGCAAAGCAAGCATGATAATTTAGAATCCGATCATGAGGAGATAGTTTCAAAATTGGATGCCATTGCAAAAGAAAATACCATGCTTAAAGAAAACAATAACATGTTAATTTTAGAAAATAAAAAATTAACCATATCTATAACTAGCTTATCTCATGAAAAATATAATGCCACATTAGAAATAGAGAACATAAAAAATGATACTGCTTCTTTTATAAATAACTATTTATGTTCGACTTCTAATGTTAATGCATATGTGCCAAATGATGAGTTGAATGTTGTTAAAAATCGTATTTAATCCTTAGACTCAACTCTTAATACATACATTAATAACCATAAGAAGCTTATGGATATGTGTGTCAAGTCTAAATTACCCACTCATTATGCACACATATATAGCAAAGTTTACAAGTGCTCTATTTGCGGCCGTAATGGCCATCTTGCCAAATTTTGCTAATATGCACACAAACATAAGTATTCTAATACCTCTTGTGCATCTCATGTAGCTTCTTCATCTTATACACTTACAAATTCACATGCTCATTCTCACAAAGTTCATCATAAGCATGCTAGTGTTCAAGTGTGATCATTGTGATCGTTTTGGTCATTTGGCCGAATATTGTTTTGATTTGAAAAAAGAAATCTCATTTGTCAAATACTTCTAGTAGACCACATGTTTTTAAGTGTGATGTTTGTGGTAGGTTTGGATATCTTACAAAATTTTGTTATGATATGCAAAAAGCTCCTAAGTTGCAATATGTTCCAAATAGACCATTGTTTAAGAATGTTTCTCATTTGCAAAATAATTTTAAAAGATAACCTTTATTTGCAAATGATTCCCGTGCACGAGCTAATGGTCCATAAAAATAAATGAATCTCTTTCATTACACATATTGTAATCAGAAGGGTCTTTTGAGTGATTATTGCTTTGACCGTGTTAGTGCACCATATGTACCCAAGATGGTTCATAACCCTAGAGCTTTGAGCTTAAATGATAGGGGTCATGTCTCTAAACTTTTTGGTACCAAGAATTCTTGGGTACCAAAACAAATATAATTTTTTAAATCAAGTATTTTAGTGTTTTTTATTTTTCCTTTTCTTGGTTTTGAAAATTATGTTTTAAAATCTTTTTGTTATGAAAACCATTTTTCTTTTATCAAATCTTTTGTTTTCATGATTATTAATTTTTGATTTTGATGAGAGGTTTGTGTTTATATAACTATGACGCCCCTGGTTTCACACAAGGCTGCAGTCTAAGGTGAAACCAAGAATATCAAACCTGTCATGCACCGTACCGTGTAATAACATGTTTTACCATCATAATTACTATCTTTCTAGTAGAGTCAATAACTAGTGTAGGTACAAAAGCAAGTAAAAGATTATACAAGCGTCAGCTGATGAAGTAATAGAGATCAAATTAATATTCCATCATTTACCATACTGAAATATAAGTCAATGTCTGAAATGAATAAACTGGAGTTCTCAACAAGCCTCAAATACAAAATATCTAAAATAAAAGAAATAAGGCACACAGGCTTTACAACTTCTAGAAATAAACTCTCAAAATGTCTAAACAAAACCTAAAGTGGAGCTCAAAAGTAAAATATAACTATAATAGAATAGCTGAAACTAAAGTGCCTCGCCATCAACCTGCGACTCTTCGGGCTCCTAGCTCGTTACCTGAAAGGGGAAGGGACAACGAGCGTCAAAGCGCTAGCGAGCAACATCACAACCAACCTCAAGGAAAAAGGGCTCGTTGTATACAGAAAATACAGTTATAACATATATATATATATATATAAATCACAAATCTTACTTAGGTAATTACAACGTGAGCATAAGTACATCTAGCGAAATAATCCAAACAAGGAAACCCTCATGTATATACCATGTAGTTCAGATTATAAATATCTATGTATAAGAGGATTTTAGTATTTAGGAAGTTACAACACGAGCATAGGTACGTCGAGTGAAATAGTCCAAACAAGGAAACGCTCATGTATATAACTTGTATCTCAAATTGTGCATCCCTAAATACCAAACCAAAAATCTAATACAAGAACATTAATAGAAGAAGGTAAACTCATCCCAGACTAAATTACGGTGTCTTGTCACAATTCATATAAGTGTCGTCTCCAGCCTACGAAAGAATATGTGTTAACTCTCAAGGTCTAAACTGATATAGTGGATGTCCAACACATGGACTGCATATGTAAACTGTCCAACACATGGACTGAAAGTGATAAGTGTCCAACACATGGACTGAAAGTGATAAGTGTCCAACACATGGACTTCACATCATACTTGCCCAACACATGGACTAGATGAGTTATATGAACAGGTGCATATACCCTAATTTCTCACGTGTCTCGGTGTGCAAACCTAAACTCGTGTTCGCATGACATCTTACATGTAAAGATACAGATTTTATATTAATTTCTAATACCCGTCATTTGAGGCGACTCCTCATCCATATTTAAGCACGCAGCAATAATAAACAAACATAAACAATTTTAGTTAAACTAAAATAACTCAAACAGATTCAAAACTGAAGAAATACAAAAGAAGAAAACTCCTCATTAGTCGACTCATCAGTCGACTCATAAGTCGACTCATAAGTCGACCAGACAAAGCACAAAACTAAAGTTTCCCCCATCAGTCGACTCATTGGTCGACTCATCAGTCGACTCATAAGTCGACTCATTGGTCGACTGAGTAGAAAATCTCTAGTTTTCTGCTTTCGATGATTATCTACAAAAACGTTAACTAAAGTTCTCTTTAATCATGTCCAGCAATATATATTCAATTCTAACACATGTATATCAACAGAAACGAAAGGTTTGCATGTATTATTTTACATCAAAACCCTAAACATATTTCTTCATGTGTAAAAACGTATTGAAAACATTAAATCACATAAAACCCATATTTAAGACTAATTCCAGATCTGGATCTATATTACAAAAACGTGTGTGAGCTTTTTACTAACTGAAAAATATAGATCTTGCATCTTAGAATGTAAAACATCTATTTTTATGCATAAAAAATACGTTTTAGGCTCAAAAATCCGAAATAAAACCAAATAAAATAATACAAACAGTGGGTGTAGGGCTGGGCGAGATGTTACTCGCCTCTGATATGCTTGAACAACCCCTGAATTCGAGAGAGAAAGATCCCCTTCGCTGCACCTCGCCAAAACTCGCTGAAATCCTCCGAAAATTCCCCAAAAATCACCAAAATGAGCTAGGGTTTGAGAGGATAGAGGGGGCTAGGGTTTTCTCTGGGGTCTGAGGAGTTTTGGGGTTGGTTTCGGGTAGGAGAGTTTTTTATGTAAGCGGTCAAACCCGAAACAAACCAACCCAAACCTATAAAAGAAAAGAAAAACTTGAAATTAGCCTGTCAGTAGACTCATTGGTCGACTCATCAGTCAACTCATTAGTTGACTCATGAGTCGACTCATAAGTCGACTGAGCAGACACTATATACAGATTCGTGCATGTTTTGTTATTCAGCCAAAACCAATGCACGGAACTCTATGAAACCACACTCATACATATCTAATAATTTGTTACCAAGTATATCCATGACCTTAAGTCATTTACCACA
Source organism: Asparagus kiusianus (assembly GCA_022839385.1). Taxonomy (NCBI): domain Eukaryota; kingdom Viridiplantae; phylum Streptophyta; class Magnoliopsida; order Asparagales; family Asparagaceae; genus Asparagus; species Asparagus kiusianus. The sequence goes on along the minus strand of BQKN01065764.1, from coordinate 80,866 downwards.
AATAGAATTATTTATCACTAATAATTCACATATACTTCTAACAAAATATTGGGATCTACATTCTTCCCCCTTTAAAAGAATTTCGTCCTCGAAATTCTGAAGGCATATTCAAACAAATAGTATTACTCTAGACAAGCATAAAATTATATTTATATTTAACAATCCAGGATGACTATATTCCCACTCAACCCTTAATCAAATGGAACTAGTACGTCGGGCAAAAAAATCCAAACAACGAACCCCCCATATATATACCACGTGTTCCAAAAGGTTAAAAATTAAGCGGAAATATCCTCATCCTAGCGTTAAATCTAAATATAATCACACAAATACTCATGCCATGAATCAATTCACTTCCTCAATAAATGCAGGAAGTTGCACTACATATTATCTTCGCGCCCTCGAAAAATCATCTTTGATGTCTACACTTAGCCATCTAAAATGTAAATAACCCCACTTAACCCCTAACTAAATGAAACAAGTACATCGAGCAAAAAATCCAAACAAGGAACCCCTCATATATATACCCTATGTTCCGAATACTTAGGAGATAAGTGGTAATATCCTCATTTTAACGTTAAGTATAAACATCGACCTAATTGAATCTATAAGTCGTATATAAGTTATACAAGAAGGTTTAATTTACCTACTCAAACAGGTGTGGATAGTCACAACGCATGTCCTCTTCACGCTCCCAAGAAATCTCCTCAACGCCTCTTCGGTTCCACTGAACTTTCAATAAAGGAATCGCTTTGTTTCTAAGCTTCTTGTCCTCCCCTGGCAAGAATACAAACTGGAATCTTAATAGTAGTCAAATCCTCCTGAAGCTCAATCTCTGGTGCATCCAATACTCGCTGTTGCTCCTCATCATGCAAGTGTTTTTGGAGCATAGAAACATGAAACATATTGTGTATACTAGACATCGATGCTAGAAGATCTAGTCTGTATGACAAAACTCCAATGCGCTCCAAAATCCGGAAGGATCCAATATATCTCGGTGCAAGCTTTCCCCATCTTCCGAATCACTGAACGCCTTTCATCGGTCATACCTTCAGCATAACTGCATCTCCAACCTGAACTCTAAGGGTCTTCACCTCTTATCTGCATAGCTCTTCTGCCAACTCTGAGCGGCTAAAATCCTCTCTTTGATCAATGCTACCTTCTCAGTAGTCTGTCTCACTAGCTCTGGTCCAAGCATTAAGCTATCCTCCGGCTCTGCCCAATATAACGGTGATCTACAAGGTCTCCCGTATAATGCCTCATAAGGGGCCATACCGATCGTCGCTTGATAACTATTGTTATAAGTGAACTCTATCAGTAGAATATGCTCCTCCTAGCTGACCTAAAAGTCAATGACACAAGCCCGCAACATGTCCTCCAACATCTGGTTCACTCTCTCCGTCTGACCATCTGTCTGTGGGTGGAAAACACTACTGTAAGATTGTCTGCTGCAGAACGAATCCTGAAAACTCCTCCAAAAATGGAAAGTGAACACTGAACCTTGATCCGACACGATCATGTCTGAAACTCCATAAAGTCGAACTATCTCCTGAATAAATATCCTCGCATATGCCTCGACGGTATAAATAGTCCTCACTGGAATAAAATATACAGACTTCGTTAACCGGTCTACTATCACCCAAACCGAATCATTCCCCTTCTTCGACTTTGGCAACCCTACAATAAAGTCTATAGAAATATCTGCCCATTTCTACTCTAGGATGGGTAAAGTCTGAAGTGTTCCTGCTGGTCTCTGATGCTCTGCCTTCACTTGCTGATAGGTAAAACACTTAGCCACATACTCTGCAATCTCTCTACGCATACCACTCCACCAGAAGTATCTCTTCAAGTCCTTGTACATCTTAGTGGTCCCTAGATGTATTGTGTACCTAGTACGATGTGCCTCATCAAATAACTCACTCTTCAGCTCGGTACTGGATGGCATAACCAGCCTACCCTTCATCCGTAGACCTTCATCTGCTCCAATGGTCCAATCAACCTTAGGCTCTTTGGAAATTTCCTCCTTTCGGATTTGAATCAAAGAGTCTTCCAGGTGACTCTGACTACTCTGGTACTCCATGATGGATGAACTGATACAGCTCCCAAAAATGCACTGGTTTCGCCAATCTTGGGTCTAAAATCAAACTGGCTAAGAGTAACAAGATGTCTATACAACGAACACCTCAAAGCCGAAACCCGATGTTGTCGCTTCCTACTCAAAGCATCTGCTATGACGTTCGCCTTCCCGGGATGATACTGAATCGTGAACTCGTAGTCCTTGATAAACTCAATCCATCTTCTCTGTCTCTGGTTGAGTTCCTTCTGAGAGAAAAGATATTTCAGACTCTGGTGGTCTGTGAACAACTCAAACTGCATTCCATACAAGTAGTGCCTTCACGACTTCAATGTAAATACCACTGCTGCTAACTCCAAATCATGAGTGGGATAGTTCTACTCATGCACCCTCAATTGTCGTGAGATATATGCTACTACCCTCTGAGCCTGCATCAATACACCTCCTAAGCCTACCAACGATGCATCTGTGTTGACGACGAACGTTATGTCGCTACTCGAAATAGTCAAAACTGGTGCTAAAGTCAACTTAGTCTTCAAGATATTAAAGGCCTTCTGGCACTCCACACTCCAAATGAACTGTACGCCTTTCTTCGTATGGTGCATAAGTGGCATCAAAATCTTTGAGAAGTCCTGGATGAACTTCCTGTAATAACCGGCTAAGCCCAAGAAGCTACGAATCTTTGTCACCGTCTTCGACAGTTCCCAATCAAGAACTGCTATAACCTTAGCCAGGTCTACTACTATGCCCACTCTACTGATGACGTGGCTAAGAAATCTTACTTCTAAAAACTAAAATTCACACTTGCTGAATTTGATATATAACTGATGCTCCTGCAGAGTCCTCAAAGCTAATCGTAGGTGCTCCTCGTGGTCTGCCTCCGATCTTGAATAAATGAGGATGTCGTCGATAAAAATAATCACGAACTGATCTAAGAAGGGATGAAAAACCCGGTTCATAAAGGCCATAAATACCGTGGGTGCATTGGTCAGTCCGAATGGCATGACCATGAACTCGAAAGATCCATATCGAGTAAGAAAAGCGGTCTTAGGGATACCCATCTCACAAACCCGCAACTGATGATAACCAGAACGAAGATCAATCTTTGAGAAGAACTATGCTCCCTATAACTGGTCGAACAAGTCATCAATCCTAGGTAATGGGTACCTATTCCAGATAGTGACCTTGTTTAACTCTATATAATCAATGCACAATCTCATACTACCGTCATTCTTCTTCACGAAGAGGACCGGTGTGCCCTACGGAGAATGACTCCGATGAATAAGTCCCTGAGCTAACAACTCATCCAACTGGGTCTAAAGTTCTCTCAACTCAGCTGGTGCCATGCGATAGGGTGCGCGGGATATCGGGGCTGTGCCTGGCCGCAACTCAATACAGAACTCAACCTCTCTCACAGGAGGTAATCCAGGTATGTCTTGAAAGACATCCTGATACTCTAAGACAACTCTAGTCTCCAATAAATCAACACCCTGATCCCGTCGCATCACCTCCTCGATGTACGCCAGAAATGACTCTGTAAAACGGTTGCCCTGAGAGGTTGCCACAATAATCTCGGACCCATCGGACGCCCACAAATTAACTATCTTCGCAAAGCAGTCAATACTAACATGGCAGGAAGACAACCAATCCATACCAAGGATGACATCGAACTCGGACATATGCAACACTATCAAATCAATAACAAACTCCGACTCATCTAAACTGATAGTACACCTCCTACAAACGCTCTCCAAAAGTGATATCTCACCTAAAGGGGTGGAAACTGATAAAAGGGTGTCTAATGGCTGAGCTACGAGCTGGAGTCTAGACATAAAATCATACAAAATAAAGGAATGCAAAGCTCCCGAATCGAAGAGAATACGGTCGAGCGTATGTAGTCCAGAGAATTTCGCAGTCGACCGTCACGGTCGACCGTATGTGTTTCCAAAGCCCAGTTTTGTTATTTTGTTGCTCGCGATCGACCATGAGTTTTCCAAGGTCAACTGCCGATCTGACCATTGGTTTCCAACAGCTATTTTCTGAGTTGTTTTTCCGGGGGCTTTGTTGTCATTTTAGTGCTTTTTTGCTGAAGTTTTGAGTGGGTATAAATACCCCATTGCCTTCAGCTCTCCATATACAATGAGAATGTTTTAAACAAGTTTAACAACGGTTTTAAAGTTTGTTTTGTGTGTTTTAAAAGAGTTTGGTTTGTGAAGAGTGTTTCACAAGTGGAGGAGATCATCTACATTATTTGGGCTTCATCTTAATCCATCTCTCCCTCTTGTTTATTAGAGAAGAATTTCTAAACTCATATCTAGATTTACATTTACATATTTGTTTGATTATCTTTCTTTAAAGGCAGTTTTTACATTGAGTTTAGATTTAATAAATCTTATTGTTACACACACCCACATTGAGCTTATAGTATTTACATATATAGTATAATTAGGGTTGTGAGACTTTGTAACATCGATTTGTGCTTAATTGAGTTCTCATCCAATGTAGAGAACAACTATTGTTGTATTCGTGCATAATTGTGAGTGTGATCTCGTGGAGATGAATTGTGTAGTTGTGAAGTTTTCAATTAGCTAGAAAACCGAGTGTGAGTGTTTGTGAACGTTGATCGGTGAGCGTTGAAAACCGATATTATGAGGTGTAAACGTTATTCGGGTGAGCGTAGAAAACCCGATTGTGATAGTGGATTTCTCCCCGGGAGTGGGGAGCGGAGACGTAGGATGGAAGGTCCGAACTCCATGATCATATCGTGTGTTTTAGTTTGCTTTGGCGCACTTCTCTTATGTTTATATTTCTTATTGCCATTGTCCATTGCTCATTATTTATATCATCCACTATCGTGTTTATTTTGCTTACCATAGTGTATTTCACTTATCCTAGCTCACATATCTTTTTGTATTTTATACTTGCTAGGATAACTTATTAATTAGTTTAAATTAGCATAAAATCAGATTAGATTAGCATAAGATCCTAATCACCCCTCCTCTAGGGTCTAACAATTGGTATCAGAGCTTGGTGCTCTTTGATTTAAGGTCTAATAGTCTTGAGTTAAAGATCTAAGTTATCTTTTTGTGCTAATCTTATTTTGATTGTATTTGTTTCCTGCTTGTATATTTTTAAAAATTATGGATATGAATGATGCATCTTGTTTAGGCTATGATTCTAGTATTGCTCCTAAATTCAATACTTTCCCCTATGTTCAAGGGTGTGTTAGATTCAAAATATTTAATCAATGTAAATATATTGATTTATGGGAAGTCATTGATTGTGCTTATATTGTGCTCATGTTGGAGAAATCCAAGTGGAGCAAACATGATAAAAGGATGTTAACAATGAACAAGATTTTGTTAGAATATTTGCTAAATGCTCTTAATTCATCTATGTCTAACAAGTTTGTTCATTTTGATAGTGCTTACAACTTATGGAAACTTATTGAAGCACATCAAGAAGACTTGGAGGCGATCTGACAAGCTTTGGAAGATCCCTCTTCAAGTTCATATGGAGCATCATGCACACATCCACTAGGCGATAGCCCTAGTGAGGTTTACGAGTTCGAAACCACTAATGATTTATCTAGTGATGAACTTACTTGTGCTAGTGAAAATTGTTGCATGCCTATAACATATTGCATAAAATTTTTATTGATTTGCAAAGCAAGCATGATAATTTAGAATCCGATCATGAGGAGCTAGTGTTAAAATTGGATGTCATTGCAAAAGAAAATACCATACTTAAAGAAAATAATGACATGTTAATTTTGAAAAATGAAAAATTAACCATATCTATAACTAGTTTATCTCATGAAAAAGATAATGCCACATTAGAAGTAGTGAACATAAAAAATGATACTGCTTCTTTTATAAATAACTATTTATGTTCGACTTCTAATATTAATGCATATGTGCCAAATGATGAGTTGAATGTTGTTAAAAATCGTATTTCATCCTTAGACTCAACTCTTAATCCACGCATTAATAACGATAAGAAGCTTATAGATATGTGTTCCAAGTCTAAATAATCCACTCATTATGCACACATATATAACAAAGTTTATAAGTGCCCTATTTGTGGCCGTAAAGGCTATCTAGCTAAATTTTGCTATGATGCTCACAAATATAAGTATTCTAATGCCTCTTGTGCATCTCATGTAGCTTCTTCATCTTATACACTTACACATTCACATGCTCATTCTCACAAAGTTCTTCGTAAGCATGCTAGTGTGTTCAAGTGTGATCATTGTGGTCGTTTTGGTCATTTGGCCGAATATTGTTTTGATTTGAAAAAGAAATCTCATTTGCCAAATACTTCTAGTAGACCACATGTTTTTAAATATGATGTTTGTTGTAGGTTTGGACATCATGTAAAATTTTGTTATGATATGCAAAAACCTTCTAAGTTGCAATATGTTCCAAAGAGACCATTGTATAAGAATGTTTCTCAGTTGCAAAATAATTTTAAAAGACAACCTTTAATTGCAAATGATTCCCGTGCATGAGCTAATGGTCCATAAAAATAAATGAATCTCTTTCATTACACATATTATAATCGGAAGGGTCAATTGAGTGATTATTGCTTTGACCGTGTTAGTGCACCACATGTACCCAAAAGGGTTCATAACCCTAGAGCTTTGAGCTTAAATGATAGGGGTCATGTATTGACCATAAATTTCTAATACGTATTTAAATAAATTTTCTAGTATTTAAATATGAAATTATTTTTCTAAAAGAATATTTGAATTTTCCACAATTTCCTAGTATTTAAATATTAAATTATTTTTCTAAAAGAATGTTTGAATTTTCTAAAATTTTCTATGATTTAAAAATTAGGCCCCATATTTATTTTAATGGTTTTGCTAATTATAAATTTAATTGTTTTAGTAAAGTTTTTAAATTAATAATTAATTATTCATTTTTATTATTAGTATTATTATTTTGACCATAGATTTTTAATATTTATTTGAATAAATTTTTTGGTATTTTAATTATTATTTTAAAGGGCTGTTTTCCCTTCGTTTTCCCTCTCATCTGTAAATCGCTCTGTCTCTCTCTCTCTCTCTCTCTCTCTCTCTCTCTCTCTCTTCATCCCTCTCTCCCCTACCCCACTTCCCCTAAATCCCTCCCTATTTTACGCAAGTCCCCACCTTGTGCTTCCCTCACTCCTCCTTAAAAATCCTGCACACTTAACCTCTCTCAATCTCACTCTCACGTTTCTCTCTCTCTCCATCATTCTCTCTCATCCCTCTCCATCTCTCTCTCTTCACTCGTTTCTTCCTGACGCCACCCCAACTCCGAGCAAACCCCTAGCCACCGTGACGTCAACTAGCCCGCCGAACTTCACCTCCGACGAGCCCCACAACCACTGTGACGCCCCTGGGTTTATGCAAGGCTACAGTCCGAGGTAAAACCAGAAATGTCAAACCTGCCATGCACCCCACTGTGCAATAACTTGTTTCACCATCACAATTAACATCTCTCTAGTAGAGTCAACAATAGGTGTAGGTACAAGGCAAGTAAAAGGTTTTACAACAGAAACTTGATGAAAAGATAGAACATTAAATTAACACATCTCATCAGCCAAATAGCTAGAATACATAGTCAAGTCTGAAATGAATAATGACAATCTGGAGATCTCAACATGTCTCAAAATACATAATATCTGATACAGAAAAATAAGGCACACAGCCTTTACAACTCTAGAACATAAACCTCTCTAGTCTAAAATGTCTCAAGTGGAGTACAAAAAAATAAAATACATCAAATAAGAGGATAACAGATACTAGTAAGGGTCATCCTCAACCTGTGACTCTCCGGGCTCCTAGCTCGTTACCTGAAAGGGGGAGGGATAACGAGCGTCAAAGCGCTAGCGAGCAACATCACAACCAACCCCACGGGATAGGGCTCGTTGTATATGAAAATACAGTTACTACAATATAATATAAATCATTTACACAAACATTAATGGGTTTTAGTACTTAGGGAAATACAACACGAGCATAGGTACGTCGAGCGAAATAATCCATACAAGGAAACCCTCATGTATATATACCTTGTATCTCAAATTGTAGATCCCTAAATACAACCCGAAGTTGGTCACAAGAAAAATAAAGAAAAAGAATACATACCCATCTCTACCGATAACATGGAAATAAAACGAAGCTACAATAGGTGTCATGATCAGCTTAGGTAGCTATCATGCCCCGGCCAAATACAATATGTCGTGTACCCAACTTGGTTAAATAACATGCTCAAGGTTTAGCAAAAGCCTAAAACATGATTGAAATGGATTATAGTCCAACACGAGGACTCTAATGGATTATAGTCCAACACGAGGACTTAACATGGATTATAGTCCAACACGAGGACTGTGATTATGAACCATGAAATACTAGTAGTAAAGGTATACATGTTCTACCCTTGTACATGCCTCGCTGTACGAAACTAAGCTTGTGTCAGAAAAAAAATCATCTCATATGTGTAGATGAAATCATAAATACTGTAATTTAATACCCTGTAAACAAGGCAACATTCTCATGTTCAACAAAAGCACTACAAGATCCTCGATCATATATGAACACTGTATGAAAGTATAAGCACAGTAGGTGATCAAGCAGAAATACAAACAAATAAGAAAAACACCGATTGGTCGACTCATGATCAGCTAAGAGTCGACTCAGCAGACACTTATGAATAACAGGAATTAGCTCCGTGAGTCGACTCATGACAGTCATGGGTCGACTCAACATGATGAGTCAACTCATGATGAGTCATGAGTCGACTCATGGGCTGCGAACAGGAAAATTCACAACTGGAGCTCAACCATCTCACTCCATACTCCCTCTATACTGATCTCCACCTCTATAACTATTAATTCTTGACTACAAGGCAGAGATAAATTCATATATAGCATGAGCAATGAACATTAGCATGTTAGACCTAACTTTTGACTCCTAAACATGAGTGAAAACCCTTAATCAAAATAAAAACTCATATTTGTTATTCTTAAAAATATTTTCAGATCTGGGTTTTCTTCAAAAACATTGTTGGTGAGGATTTAAAATCTGAAACACTTGATTTCTAGCATTCACCCTAATAAGAACATTGATTTATACTTGAAAATAAGTCTTGGGCTCAATAAAACTCATGGAAAATAGTTGTAAACTATTAAAAACATGGGAGAGAGGTTGGGCGAGATGTTACTCGCCTCAGATGTGATGAAGCACGATCCCCTTCGCTAAAATCCAAACAAAACTGCTGAAAAAATCCTTCGAAACGTCCCAAAATCACCAAGAACACCTAGGGTTTTAGATAGGAGAGAGGGGGACTAGGGTTTTTGGGGAGAACTAATGAAAATGCAGTGTTTTCGGGTAGAGGAACATATATTCGAACAGTTAAACCCGACCCAAAACCCAAACAAACCCGAACTGAGAAAACTGGAAAACCCTCGATGAGTCGACTCATGATCACTTATGGGTCGACTCATGGGTCCTGGGTCGACTCATAGAGTGATGAGTCAACTCAGCAGAAACTCATGACAACAGGAGTTGATATCATGAGTCGACTCATGACAGTCATGGGTCGACTCAACCTGATGAGTTGACTCATGGAGTTATGGGTCGACTCATGAGCTAAAAATTGCATGCTTCGACTCTGCTGCACATGATTTGGAATTTGCACACTAAACCTCATTACTGATGCCCATATACATACTCAAAATCTACGGGGTCTTACACTCTTCCCCCCTTAAAAGAATTTCATCCTCGAAATTCAGAAATCATATCTAACTAATAATGGTGCTTGAAAAACACACAAGGGTCTAATACAATTCGCACACATACACATTTCGCAATACTGAATGCTAGTTAGCACATAGCGATATTCATACTTAACGATCTAAAATGATAATATTCTTACATCACCCCTAATCTAACGGAACTAGTACGTCGGGCGAAAAATCCGAACAAGGAACCCCCCATGTATATACCATGTTTTTCGAAAGATTAAGAATTAAGTAAAAATACCATCATTCTAGTGTTAAATATAAGTATCAACATATATATAGATATAAATATTCAAGTAAGAAGTCATATCATAAATAATTTACTTGGTTTTACCTGCTCGAATAAGTATGGGTAGTCTCGTCGCATGTCCTCCTCGCGTTCCCAAGAAGCTTCCTCAACTCCACTTCGGTTCTATTGAACTTTCACCAATGGAATCACCTTGTTCCTGAGTCTCTTGTCTTCTCTAGCAAGTATGGCCACTGGAATCTCAATAGTCGACAAATCATTCCTAAGCTCAATCTCCGGTGCATCCAACACTCGTTGCCGCTCCTCATCATGCAAGTGTTTCTTGAGCATAGAAATGTGGAATACATTGTGTATACTAGACATAGAAGCTGGAAGATCTAGTCTGTATGACACAGCTCCAATGCACTCCAAAATCCGGAAAGGTCCAATAAATCTCGATGCAAGCTTTTCTTGCCTCCCGAATCGCTGTACGCCTTTCATAGGCGATACCTTTAGCATAACCAAATCTCCAATCTGAAACTCTAGGGGTCTTCGCCTCTTATCTGCATAACTCTTCTGCCGACTCTGAGCGGCTAGAATCCACTCCCTGATCAACACTACCTTCTCGGTAGTTTGCCTCACAAGTTCTGATCCAAGCATCAAACTATCCTCCGGCTCTACCCAACATATCGGTGATCTACAGGGTCTCCCGTACAGTGCCTCATACGGAGCCATACCGATCGTTTCTTTATAACTGTTGTTGTAAGCGAACTCTATCAGTGGAATATGATCCTCCCAGCTGCCTTGGAAGTTAATGACACATGCTCGCAACATGTCCTCCAACACTTGGTTCACCCTCTCTGTCTGACCATCTGTCTGTGGGTGGAATACACTGCTATAAGATAGCTTGCTGCCAAACGAGTCCTGAAAACTCCTCCAACAATGCGAGGTAAAAACCGATCCTCGATCCGACACAATCGTATCTGGAACCCCGTGCAATCGAACTATCTCCCGAATGAAGATCCTTGTATACACCTCAGCTGAATAAGTAGTTCTTACTGGGATAAAATGTGCTGACTTTATCAACCGGTCCACTATCACCCAAACCGAATCATTCCCCTTCTTCGACTTAGGTAACCCTACAATAAAGTCCATAGAAATGTCCGCCCACTTCCATTCTGGGATAGGCAACGGCTGAAGTGTGCCTGCTAGTCTCTGGTGCTCCGCCTTCACCTGCTGGCAGGTAAAACACTTCGCCACATACTCTGCAATCTCCTTCCGCATACCACTCCACCAAAAGTGCCTCTTTAGGTCCTTGTACATCTTTGTGATCCCTGGGTGTACTGTGTACCGAGTGCGGTGTGCCTCATCCAACAACTCCCTCTTCAGCTCTGCACTGGCTAGCATAACCAATCTACCCTTCATCCGTAGACCTCCATCTGCTCTAATGGTCCAATCGGCCTTAGGCTCTTTGGAAATCTCCTCCTTACGGATTTGAATCCAAGAATCCTCCAACTGGGCTCTAACAACTCTACCACTCCAAGTTGGTTGCACTGATATAGCTCCTAAAAATACACTAGTGCTACCAAACTCAGGTCTAAAATCAAACTGGCTAAGGGTGAGAAGGTCTTGGTGCAATGAGCACCTCAAAGCCGCAATCTGATTTCGACGCTTCCTACTCAAAGCATCTGCTACGACGTTCGCCTTCCCCGGATGATACTGAATCGCGAACTCGTAGTCCTTGATAAACTCAATCCACCTCCTCTGCCTCTTGTTGAGTTCCTTCTGAGAGAAAAGATATTTCAGACTCTGGTAGTCTGTGAACTGCTCAAACTGTACTCCATACAAGTAGTGTCTCCATGACTTCAGTGCAAATACCACTGCTGCTAGCTCCAAGTCATGAGTGGGATAGTTCTGCTCATGCACTCCTAACTGCCGTGAGATATAAGCTACTACTCTCTGAGTCTACATAAGGACGCCTCCTAATCCTGCCAATGATGCATCTGTGTAGACGACAAATGTCCTGTCGCTGCTCGGAATAGTCAAAACTGGTGCTGAGGTCAACTTAGTCTTCAAGATATTAAAGGCCTTCTGGCACGCTATGCTCAAAATAAACTGTACACCCTTCTTCGTAAGGTGTGTAAGTGGCGTCGAAATCTTCGAGAAGCCCTGGATGAACTTCATGTGGTAGCCTGCTAATCCCAAAAAGCTGCGAATCTCTGTCACTATTTTTGGTGGCTCCCAATCAAGCACTACTGTAACCTTAGCTGGGTCTACTGATATGCCTTCTCTGCTGATGAGGTGACCGAGAAATCTGACTTCTGAAAAACAAACCTCGCACTTGCTGAACTTGGCATACAACTGGTGCTCCCGTAGGGTCTGCAAAGCTAAACGGAGGTGCTGCTCATGATCCGCCTCCGATCTCGAATAAATGAGGATGTCGTCGATGAAAACAATCAAGAACTGATCTAAGAATGGATGAAAAACCCGGTTCATCAAGTCCATGAAAACCGCGGGTGCATTGGTCAACCCAAATGGCATAACCAAGAACTCAAAAGATCCATAGCGCGTGAGGAAAGCGGTCTTGGGGATATCCATCTCCCGAACTCACAACTGATGATAACCAGAACGAAGATCAATCTTTGAGAAAAACCACGCTCCCTGCAACTGGTCGAACTAGTCATCAATCCTAGGCAGTGGGTACCTATTCCGGATAGTGACCTTGTTCAACTCCCGATAATCTATACATAATCTCATGCTGCCGTCCTTCTTCTTCACGAATAAAACCCTGAGCTAACAACTCGTCCAACTGGGTCTGAAGCTCTCTCATCTCAGCTGGCGCCATGGGGTAGGGTACGCGGGATATCGGGGCTGTGCCTGGCTGCAACTCAATACAAAACTTAACCTCTCTCACAGGAGGTACCCCAGGTATATCTTGAAAGACATCCTGATAACCCGAGACAACTCAGAACTCTGATCTCGCATCATCACCTCGTTGATGAATGCCAGAAATAACTCCGCAAAGCGATTGCTCTGAGAAGTGGCCACAATCATCTCGGACCCATCGGACGCTCGCAATCTGACTGTCTTCGCAAAACAGTCAATACTAATATGGTAGGACGACAACCAATCTATACCAAGAATGATATCAAACTCGGACATATGCAACACTATCAGATCGACTATGAACTCCGACTCGTCTAAACTAACGGTACACCTCCTACATACGCTCTCCAGAAGCGATACCTCACCTAAAGGGGTGGAGACTGATAAAGGGGTGTCTAGAGGCTGAGCTACGAGCTGGAGTCTAGCCATAAATGCATGTGAGATGAAAGAATACGAAGCTCCCGAATTGAAAAGAATACGGGCGGGAAAGGAATTCATAAGGAACGTACCCTCCACAACTGCTCCGCTGGCACCGTGATCACGGGGAACCACTGCATATACTCTGCCTATGGCTGAAGACTGCTCTACCGCTAATGCTGGAGAATATGGGACAATCTGCCCCTGGGGGGCCTCCTGAACTGCTCGAACCTACCCCTCAACCCTCTGCGTCGCTGGCGATGCCTCAAGCCTGTTCTGCTGACCCTGACCTCTGCCCTACTGTCGTTGCTGCTGTTGGTTCCGGCCCTTGCCCTGCTGAGCTCCTGTTGGTACACTACGACACTCTGATGCTTTGTGCCCGACCTTGTGGCAGTTGAAAAAAGATTCCTGGAACATGCGCTACTGATGCGCTCTCTGTTCCTACTAGGGTCCCTTCTTATGAGGGCCCTGCTGTTGCTGATGCTGATGTCCTGACAAAGGTCTCTTGTTCTTACCCTTGTCCCCGCTCTGTCCTGCCTTGGCCTTCCCTTCCTTGTCCTTCTGGAACATAGTAGTCTCAATCTCCTGTGAAGTGGTGGCCTCAGCTACCTCCCTAACTAAATAGAACCTCCTTGAGATGAGGTATCGGCGGAGATTAGGGCGTAGCCCTACTAAGAACATTTGAGCTTGACGCTCTCCTGTCTGCCACATACCCGTAAAATGCAGCAGCTCCATAAACTGACTCTCATAATCCGTCACTGTCATGTCCCCCTGAGTCATTCGGAACAACTCAAGCTCCTTCCCAGTCCGTGCTGTAGAAGGAATATACTGCCCATCAAAGAAGTAAATGAAATCCTCCCATGTGAGGGTCATCCTCTGCTCTGGAGTAAACTATAGCCGGTACCATCTCCCGGCATCTCCCTTCAGACTGTAGGATGCCAACCTCTGCTTCTGAACCGAATCTACACTGAGTATGTTAAATATATTGCTCACATCCTCCTTCCACTTGTGTGCTGCAAGAGGGTCTGGTGACCCCTGAAACTCTGGTGCCCTCATCTTTTGATACCTCTCTACCTTACGGAGTCAGGCTTCCTGCTCCGTGGCTCTATCTGGTACTGCTAGTGGAATAGCTGTAGGTGCTACCTCTGGGTCTCTCTCTCTGATCGGGACGGCTGGTATCCCCTGCTACTGAGCTACCGGTGGTGGTGGTATCCGTGGTGCTATGTGAGTCGTTACCAACTCCTCAATGGATGTCATCCTGGCAATAAGAGGAGCCATGATATCCACCAAATACTGAGGAGCCTGATGTGGCTCTGGTGGTGCCTGCTCCTGCTCGAGTGGAGCCTGTTGCGGCTCAGGTGGGGCCTGCTAGGGCTCAGATGGGGCCTGCTGGGGCTCTGCCTGAGCGACCCTTTGAGTGCGGGGTCTCCCACGTCCTGCCATCTCTCTGATCATAAGAAAAATAAACTTTATGAGTCAAAGTAGACGTATATTCTATTCATACATAGTACATCACAATATGATTTTCACATCTCATAATATTCACACATATACTTTAAGCAAAAATAGTTGTCATAAAAAAAATTTCTTAAAATTTTTAAATATACGCATATATCGTCCTCACTCATACTAGGAAATCCTTAGCGGACTCTACACATGAATCCTAAGAAACTCTAACCTAGCTCCACGACTCAACAAAGGATGATCCTAGGGATTCTGGAACTAGAGCTCTGATACCAACTGTGACGCCCCTGGGTTCACGCAAGGCTACAGTCCGAGGTGAAACCAGAAATGTCAAACCTGCCATGCACCCACCGTACAATAACATGTTTCACCATCACAATTAACATCTCTCTAGTAGAGTCAACAATAGGTGTAAGTACAAGGCAAGTAAAAGGTTTTACAATAGAAACTTGATGAAAAGATAGAACATCAAATTAACACATCTCATCAACCAAATAGCTGGAATACATAGTCAAGTCTGAAATGAATAATGATAATCTGGAGATCTCAACATGTCTCAAAATACATAATATCTGATACAGGAAAATAAGGCACACAACCTTTACAACTCTAGAACATAAACCTCTCTAGTCTAAAATGTCTCAAGTGGAGTAGAAAAAAAATAAAATACATCTAATAAGAGGATAACATATACTAGTAAGGGTCATCCTCAACCTGCGATTCTCCGAGCTCCTGGCTCGTTACCTGAAAGGGGGAGGGACAACGAGCGTCAAAGCGCTAGCGAGCAACATCACAACCAACCCCAAGGGATAGGGCTCGTTGTATATGAAAATACAGTTACTACAATATAATATAA
>BQKN01065764.1:18946-48641 GCA_022839385.1 Asparagus kiusianus | reverse complement strand
TTGGTATCAGAGCTTGGTGCTCTTTGATTTAAGGACTAACCGCCTTGAGTTAAAGATCCAAGTTATTTTATTGTGCTAATCTTATTTTGATTGCATTTGCATTGCTTGCATATATATAGATTATGGATATGAATGATGCATCTTGTTTAGGCTATGATTCTAGTGTTGCTCCTAGATTAGATAATTTTCCCTATGCCCAATGGTGTTTTAGATTTAAGCTATTTGTTAGATCTAAACATTTTGACTTATGGGAAATTATAGATGATGCTTATATTGTGCCCATTTTGGAGAAATCCAAATGGAATAAGAATGATCATCGTATGTTTACAATGAACAATATTTTGTTAGAATATTTGCTAAACGCTTTTAATTCATCTATGTCTAACAAGTTTGTTCATTTTGATAGTGCTTACAAACTTTGGAAATTTATAGAAGCACATCAAGGGGACTTGGAGGCGATCCAACAAGCTTTGGAGGATCCCGCTTCAAGTTCTAAAGGAGCATCATGCACACGGCCACTAGGCGATAGCCCTAGTGAGGTTTGCGAGTTCGAAACCACTAATGATTTATCTAGTGATGAACTTGTTTGTGCTAGTGAAAAATTATTACATGCCTACAACAAATTGCAAAATGATTTTAATGACTTAAAATGCAAGCATGATAATTTAGAATCCGATCATGAGAAGCTAGTATCCAAGTTTGATATCATTGCTAAAGAAAATGAAAATCTTAAAGAAAACAATGATATGTTAAACTTGGAAAATGAAAAATTAACCTCATCAATTTCTAGCTTAACTCATGAAAGAGATAATGCCTTGTTAGAAGTAAAGAACATACAAAATAATACTGCTTCTTTTATAGATGATTATTTATGTTCTACTTCTAAAGGTGCATATGTGCCTAAAAATGAAGACTTGAATCTTATGAAAAATTCCATTTCATCTTTAGATTCAACTTTGAAAATATGCATCAATAATCATAAGAAGCTTATGGATATGTGTGCCAAGTCTAAGAAATCATCCACTCATCATGCACACATATATAGCAAAGTTTATAAGTGTTCAATTTGCGGCCGTAAAGGCCATCTAGCTAAATTTTGCTATGATGCACACAAAATTAAAAATATCAATGCTCCTTGTGCATCTCATGTAGCTTCTTCATCACATGTACACACACATGCACCCATTGCTCATCATAAGCATGCTCATGTGTATAGATGTGATCATTGTGGTCGTTTTGGTCATTTGGCCCAATATTGTTTTGATTTGAAAAGGAAATCTCATTTGCCAAATGTTTCTAGTAGACCACATGTTTTTAAATGTGATGTTTGTGGTAGGTTTGGACATCTTGCTAAATTTTGTTTTGATATGCAAAAAGCTTCTAAGTTGCAATATGTTCCAAATAGACCTTTGTTTAATGATGTTTCTCATTTGCAAAATAATTTTAAAAGAAAATCTTTATTTGCAAATGATTCCCGTGCACGAGCTAATGGTCCACAAAAACAAATGGATCTCTTTCATTGCACGAATTGCAATCGGAAGGGTCATTTGAATGAATATTGTTTTGACCATGTTAGTGCACCATATGTGCCTAAGAGGGTTCATAACCCTAAGGCTTTGAGCTTTAATGATAGGGGTCATGTCCCTAAATCTTTTGGTACCAAGAGTTCTTGGGTACCAAAACAATTTTAAAACTTTAAACCAAGAATTTTAGTGTTCTTATTTTTTCTCCTTCTTGGTTTTGAAAATTGTATTTTAAACTTTTATGAAAACAATTCATTTTGTTGGTTAAATTCTTTTGTTTTCATGATTATTGTTTTTGCTTTCATGAGAGGACTATGTTTATATAACCCTCCCGGTTTATTGGGTGTTTATTCCCAAATCATGTTTACCGGATACTAAAATGATTATATGGGTTAGAACAAGCTTAAGAGCTTGATATATTGTTGCCTCTTTTGAAATTCTTTTGTCAAAGATTTTGTTTTGACTTGTTGCTTTGAATTCATTATATTTCACTTATATGATGATATTTATATGTTTGTGCTTACGGATCATCTATTCGTGCCTTATAATGTATTCTATATGAGTGGTTTGATCAAGTTATACAAAGAAAATTTTCTATTTTGATCAAACATTATTCTTAGATTTAAATCTTAATTTATGATTTCATTTGAGTGATTTATTTTCATTTGAAAATATTTTGCATGATACTCATGATTTCTCTCTTTTGATAAATCTATTTTTATATATATTTTTTGTTGTGTAATGAGACACTTCTTTCATAAGTTATACATCTTTATGTGTTCTCATTGTCTTTTGTATGTGAGTAATATTTAGCATATTTTTCAATTATGCTTGCTCACATGTGTTTGCCATGATCTTCATTTCATATATTCTATATGGCATTTTGATAGGGGGAGCAAATCCCTATATATTTCTTGTTTGATACTCACCTATGCTTATTGATAGGGGGAGCTTTCGCTCTCTTAATTCCTTTGTCCCTTTTTGATGTTGTCAAAGGGGGAGAAATATTGTGAGTATACATTTATATGCATGTGTATTATCTTGTATATGTTTATTTCCTTCATGCATATATTACTTTTTGTAAATTGTTTGTCATCATCAAAAAGGGGGAGATTGTTGGCCTTCTTGTTTTGATGATGTTTAACAAACAATTTACTACTAATGTTGTTTGTCTAGTATTTGTACATTCCTATGTTTTGTAGACAAACAACGTTGTTGGAGGATGGATGGAATAGAGCTTCAACGATGATATCCAATGGAGGTTGGCGGAAATGTCGGGTTGAAGCCTATACAATTCAAGTTAAAGATCAAGTTCAAGCTTCATCCGCAATGTGTACCAAGTTGAGCTCAATGAAGATCAAGATCAAGCTTGGGTAATTTAGTTTAGGATTTATATTATGTGTGTTAGTACTTTAAGCTCAATATTACACACACACATTATATTGGTTTTCATGTATATATAGTTTCATATATACATATATGTTTTGGTTTCCATGTATATATATAGGTGTATATATATACATACATAATTTTGAGTTTTCAAGTTCATAAATATGAGATTACACATTTCATATTTATTATTGTGTCTTGGTTTTGCTATATAGATATGAAACAAATTTACATTCATATATATAATTATATGTTTTCATACTCTATTGTGTTTTTGAAAATATTGCATAGAATATGCAATTTTGTGAAAATATTGTATTCTTAGTTTATAGACTTCAATATCAGTTTATACATGTTTTACTAAGTCTATAAAAACATTTCACAAGGTTTCAAAATGTTGTTTGAGTCAAAATATCAAAATATCAATTTCCAGGTTTTCATGTTTTTGAACATTTTTGCAAAATGATGATATCTTTCATTTGGGAAGTCCTTTTTCGAAACCAGTCGTTGTAGCATGTTTATTATCTTGTCTACAATCATTCCCCAAAGTTTTACATTTTTTGGAATTTATTTGATATTTTTAAACAGGGTTTCAAAATCAGCAAAACAGGTTTTAGTTTTCTGGAATGTCAGAAATCGGTCGACCGTACCGGTCGACCGAACCTGAGGTCAAAATCTCACTGGGCTGACAGAAAGCTGTCGGTCGACCGGTACGGTCGACCGATGAAATTTTCGGTCGACCGACGAATTTTTTCGGTCGACCGACGGGCGCTCTCTCAGCTTCCAACGGCTAGTTTTATTACCGTTGCTGGGGGCTTTTTAGTCTTTCTGTTTTGGGATTTTGGATGAGCTTTGAGAGGGTATAAATACCCATTGCTGATGTCTTTTCAAGAGTTAATCAAGAAGTTTTTAAACAAGTTTTTAAACAAGGTTTAAGTGCGTTTAAGGGTTTGTTTAGTTTGGTTTTTGGGGTTTGCTGTTCAAAGAGGAGTTTGCATCACCAGTTGAGGATTTCATCCTCAAAATCTTCTCATCCTCTCTTTGTATTCATAGAGAAGTTTCCTTAACTCTATTTCCTAGCATTTCTACTATTGTATTTCATATCAATCTTATTGCTAGTTCTTATTGAGTTAAGTTTTTATTTATATCTCCTTGTTTACACACACAACCATTGAGCTTATCGTATTTGCATACATTATATAATTAGGTTGTGGGATTGTGTGACATTGAGTTGAGCTTAATTGAGTTCTCATACTGTTTAGAGAACAAATCAATTGATTGATATTTGTGCTTATTGTGAGATCACTTTGTAATACACTTGTACACCGAGTGAGGAGTGTGTGGTGAGAGTCGGGGATCGTCCCAAGAGGAGTGGCGTCGGTTGACGTGCCTAGGGAGAGGTTGTAACCGAGCACTTGA
This sequence comes from Asparagus kiusianus, assembly GCA_022839385.1. Taxonomy (NCBI): domain Eukaryota; kingdom Viridiplantae; phylum Streptophyta; class Magnoliopsida; order Asparagales; family Asparagaceae; genus Asparagus; species Asparagus kiusianus. The sequence continues at coordinate 44,310 of BQKN01065764.1, read as the reverse complement.
GGGAGACACGGCTAGGTCCAACACTTAGTGGGTGTAGAGTGTGATTACAAGAGTGTGAGTTGTAGAGTTTTCGGTTAGCTAGAAAACCGAGTGTGTAGAAGAAGTTCCGGCTTCCAAACCGGATTGTGTTAGTGGATTTCTCCCCGGGAGTGGGGAGCGGAGACGTAGGACGGAAGGTCCGAACTCCGTGATCATATTGTGTGTTTGAGTGTGCTTTGGCGTTCATTCATATTCATGCTCATATCTTGTATCGCCATTGTCATTAGCTCATTAGTTATATGATCCACTATCTTGTTTAGATTGTTTACCCCTTGTGTTTTCATATCCTAGCATATATCATATTGTATATCTCCTTGGTAGGATATATCATCTTGTATTAGTTTATATATCCTTGCATATATATTTTCATCATATAGGATATATCACCTTGTGTATATTGCATATTCTTGCACATATCTCTTTGTATATTTATCTTGCAAGAATATAGTTGTTAATTAATTTTAATTGGCATTTAATCGGATTAGATTAGCATAAGACCCTAATCACCCCCCCTCTAGGGTCTAACACATGAGGGTTTCCTTGTTTAGATTATTTCGCTCGACGTACTATGTCTCGAGTTGTAGATTTTTAAGTATTAATCCATCTAGTTGTATGACCTTATGACTTGGATGATTACTCTGATCGCTTGCTGCATGATCGACTTGTTACTTGGTTGATTTTGTTAAATTTTCAGTTGAACGTTTGTTTGTCATTTTTATTATTGTATCGTTTTTCGCATTGGGTTTTTGTCCATTCCTTTTTTTGTGGGGTCTTGCCATGTGCCATGCACGCTGACGTACACCTATTTTCTCTGGTGTACGTCAGATTTAGAGGAAGAACAGGTTAAATAGGAGTCTGAAGATTCTCAACAGGAGTGCCTTGTAGACGGAGCAGAAGAAGGAGTCAAAGCCTATTCTTTGATGGTTCCACTTTACTTTTGTAGTTCTTTCTTTTTTCATTGATCGATGTATTTTTGTATCTCTCCAGTATTCATTTGTTCAGTTTTGTATAAGGGCAGATTTGACCTATATTATTATGTCTCGAATGTTATCCCATTTGTGGTATGATATTTTTTTTCTGAGTTTGTCTATTATATTCTTGTTGATTATGATCAGGGACCTGTGACTTCGTATTGTATTTATTTCCAGACGCTTAGCGTATTGGATTGAGAAGAAAAGAAAAGCAAAAAATGGTAATGTATATTTCTTCTTAATCTAATACGTCGCGGGCTTGTTCATGTTCCGATTCTCGGGTATTTTGGGAAGCGGGGCGTGACTGGTTATGTCCCTAAACTTTTTGGTACCAATAATTCTTGGGTACCAAAACAAATTTATTTTTTTAAACCAAGTATTTTAGTATTTTTACTTTTTCCTTTTCTTGGTTTTGAAAATTATGTTTTAAAATATTTTGGTTATGAAAACAATTTTTCTTTTATCAAATCTTTTGTTTTCGTGATTATTAGTTTTGATTTTGATGAGAGGTTTGTGTTTATATAACCCTTCGGGTTTATTGGGTGTTTATTCCCAAATATTATTTACCGGGAACTAAAGTCCTTATATGGGTTGGAACAAGCTTAAGAGCTTGATATATTATGGCCTCTTTTTCATTTCTTTTGTCAAAAGTTTTGTTTTGATTTGTTCCTTTGAATTCATTATATAAGCACAAATAGATGAGTCAAATTTCAAATATGTTTATAATGTATTCTATGAGTGGTTTGATCAAGTTCTTCAAAAAACATTTTTTTTGTTCAAACATCGTTTTTGGATATAAACCTTGATTTATGATTTCTTTTGGTTGATTTGTTGTCATTTGTAAACTTTTTGCATGATTCTCATGTTCTTCTTCTTTTGATATCATAAATCCATATATTGTTATGATTTATTTTGAAAATATCCATTCTTGATTTTGTTTCCTTATCCCCATACATATAAGCAAATTATTTTCCTTCATGGATCCTCCTTCATAAACATTTTTTTAATGATGTCTTTTTGGATCCTCATTTCATCTCTTTGGGGCAAGCATGATAAATGTTTGGTTTGTATATTTACATCTTGAAATCTTTGTAACACCCTTCATGATGTTATATATACACATGTGTTCTTATTGTTCTTTTGCATGTGAGTTGTTTAGTAAATTTTGCTTGCTCGCATGTTTTGCCATGATCTTTATTGTATATGTTCCATAAGGCATTTTGATAGTGGGAGTCTTCCCTTTTCTATTATTGTTTTTATACTCACCCTTGCATATTGATAGGGGGAGCTTTGGCTCTCTTTATCCTTTTATCCCCTTTTTGATGTTGTCAAAGGGGGAGAAATATTGTGAGTATATTCTTTCTTGTTTAAAAACAAGTTTGAGCTAAAATGTCAAAACTCATATGTTCACATTTTCATGTTTTGGACTATTTTACAAAATGATGATATTTTTTATTTGGGAGGTCCTTTTTGAAAACCAGTTTTTGTAACATGTGTATTATCATGTCTATAATCATTTTCCAAAGTTTTACCTTTTTTGGAATTTATTTAATATTTTTAAACAGTGTTTTAAAATCAGATAAACTGCTTTCAAACCTATTTTTAGTCTGTTTTAGTTTGCGGTCGACTGCCATGGTCGACCGCCTTGAGTCCAGAGACTCAGTATGTTCTTTTGTAGCTCGCAGTCGACCGTGACGGTCGACCGTATGCAGTCCAAAGAATTTCGCGGTTGATCATCACGGTCGACCGTATGTGTTTCCAAAGCCCAGTTTTGTTATTTTGTTGCTCGTGGTCTACCGCGAGTTTTCCAAGGTTAACCGCCGATCTGACCGTTAGCTTCCAACAACTATTTTCTAAGTTGTTTTTCTGGGGGATTTGTTGTCATTTTAGTGGGGTTTTTGCTGAAGTTTTGAGTGGGTATAAATACCACATTGCCTTCAGCTCTCCATATACAATGAGAATGTTTTAAACAAGTTTAACAAGGGTTTTAAAGTTTGTTTTGTGTGTTTTAAAAGAGTTTGGTTTGTGAAGACTGTTTCACAAGTGGAGGAGATCATCTACATTATTTGGACTTCATCTTAATCTATCTCTCCATCTTGTTTATTAGAGAAGAATTTCTAAACTCATATCTAGCTTTACATTTACATATTTGTTTGATTATCTTTCTTTAAAGCTAGTTTTTACATTCAGTTTAGATTTAATAAATCTTATTGTTATACACACCCACATTGAGCTAATAGTATTTACATACATAGTATAATTGGGGTTGTGAGAGTTTGTAACATCGATTTGTGCTTAATTGAGTTCTCATCCATTGTAGAGAACTATTGTTGTATTCGTGCATAATTGTGAGTGTGATCTCGTGGAGATGAATTGTGTAGTTGTGAAGTTTTCGGTTAGCTAGAAAACCGAGTGTGAGTGTTTGTGAACGTTGATCGGTGAGCATTGAAAACTGACATTGTGAGGTGTAAATGTTATTCGGGTGAGCCTAGAAAATCCGGTTGTGATTGTGGATTTCTCCCCGGGAGTGGGGAGCAGAGACGCAGGACGGAAGGTCTGAACTGCGTGATCATATCGTGTGTTTAAGTTTGCTTTGGCACACTTCTCTTATGTTTATATTTCTTATCGCCATTATCCATTGCTCATTATTTATATCTCCACTATCTTGTTTATTTTGTTTACCCTTGTTTATATCACTTATCCTAGCTCACATATCTTCTTGTATTTTATACTTACTACGATAACTTGTTAATTAGTTTAAATTAGCATAAAATCGGATTAGATTAGCATAAGACCCTAATCACCCCTCTCTAGTGTCTAACAATTGGTATCAGAGCTTGGTGCTCTTTGATTTAAGGTCTAATCGTCTTGAGTTAAAGATCCAAGTTATCTTTTTATGCTAATCTTATTTTGATTGCATTTGTATCTTGCTTGCATATTTTTATAAATTATGAATATGAATGATGCATCTTGTTTAGGCTATGATTCTAGTATTGCTCCTAAATTCAATGTTTTCACCTATGTTCAATGGTGTTTTAGATTCAAAATACTTATTCAATCTAAAAAAATTGATTTATGAAAAGTCATTGATTGTGTTTATATTGTGCTCATGTTGGAGAAATCCAAGTGGAGCAAACATGATAAAAGGATGTTTACAATGAACAAGATTTTGTTAGAATATTTGTTAAATACTCTTAATTCATCTATGTCTAACAAGTTTGTTCATTTTGATAGTGCTTATAACTTATAAAAACTTATTAAAGCACATCAAGGGGACTTGGAGGCGATCCGACAAGCTTTGGAGGATCCCGCTTCATGTTCATATGGAGCATCATGTACACATCCAATAGGCGATAGCCCTAGTGAGGTTTTCGAGTTCGAAACCACTAATTATTTATCTAGTGATGAACTTGCTTGTGCTACTGAAAATTATTGCATACCTATAACATATTGCATAAAAATTTTATTGATTTGCAAAGAAAGCATGATAATTTAGAATCCGATCATGAGGAGCTAGTGTCAAAATTGGATGTCATTGCAAAAGAAAATACCATGCTTAAAGAAAACAATGACATGTTAATTTTGGAAAATAAAAAATTAACCATATCTATAACTAGCTTATCTCATGAAAAAGATAATGCCACATTAGAAGTAGAGAACATAAAAAATGATACTGCTTCTTTTATAAATAACTATTTATGTTCAACTTCTAATGTTAATGCATATGTGCCAAATGATGAGTTGAATGTTGTTAAAAATGGTATTTAATCCTTGACTCAACTCTTAATGCATGTATTAATAACTATAAGAAGCTTATGGATATGTGTGCCAAGTCTAAATCATCCACTCATTATGCACACATATAAAGCAAATTTTACAAGTGCTCTATTTACGGCCGTAAAGGCCATCTAGCCAAATTTTTCTATAATGCACACAAACATAAGTATTCTAATGCCTCTTGTGCATCTCATGTAGCTTCTTCATCTTATACACTTACACATTCACATGCTCATTTTCACAATGTTCATCATAAGCATGCTAGTGTGTTCAAGTGTGATCATTGTAGTTGTTTGGTCATTTGGCCAAATATTGTTTTGATTGGAAAAAAAAAATCTCATTTGCCAAATACTTCTAGTAGACCACATGTTTTTAAATGTGATGTATGTGGTAGATTTGGACATCTTGTAAATTTTTTTTATGATATGCAAAAAGCTTCTAAGTTGCAATATGTTCTAAATAGACCATTGTTTAAGAATGTTTCTCGTTTGCAAAATAATTTTAAAAGACAACCGTTATTTGCAAATGATTCCCGTGCACGAGCTAATGGTCCACAAAAACAAATGAATCTCTTTCATTGCACATATTGTAATCGGAAGGGTCATTTTAGTGATTATTGTTTTGACCGTGTTAGTGCACCACATGTACCCAAGAAGGTTCATAACCCTAGGGTTTTTGAGCTTAAATGATAGGGTTATGTCCCTAAACTTTTTGGTACCAAGAATTCTTGGGTACCAAAACAAATTTAATTTTTTAAACCAAGTATTTTTAGTGTTTTTTCTTTTTCCTTTTCTTGGTTTTGATAATTATGTTTTAAAATCTATTGGTTATGAAAACAATTTTTCTTTTATCAAATCTTTTGTTTTCATGATTATTAGTTTTTGATGTTGATGAGAGGTTTGTGTTTATATAACCCTCCGGATTTATTGGGTGTTTATTCCTAAATCTTGTTTACCAGGTACTAAAGTCCTTATATGTGTGACGCCCCAGGTTTCACACAAGGCTACAGTCCCAGATGAAACCCGGATTATCAAACCTGCCAAGCACCAACTACCATGCTATGACAAGTTTCACCATCACAATCACTATCTCTCTAGTGGAAACAATACATAGGTAAAGGTACAGATAGGAAAAAATAAAAATAGAACAACACTGGATATACACAGGAGAAGCATAAGAATATTAATAATGAGCCCAACTGGAATAAAATAGACATATCTCTGAGTCTGAACTAAAGTTCAAATACAATTATTCAAATAAACAATGTCTTACAATAGCTCTCAACTTTATGAAATAAAATACTAATCTTGAGTCTGAAAATAATCAACTACATGTGTAGTTTTGCGATAACTATACAATATAATAAATAGCTAAACAGACAACTAAAATGTCCCATCAACCTGCGACTCTCCGTGCGCCTGACTCGCTACCTGAAAAGGAGAGAAAAACAACGAGCGTCAAAGTGCTAGCGAGATCATCACTACCTCTCCCCAGGGGAAGGGGTAGGAGTATATAAGAAAAAAAAGTTAGTATATACATATATCAAATCATTCATATTACTCTCTATGAATGAAAAAAAATTAATCAATTATAAATACCCCAATCTCCAACACAAAAAATCTCATCTCGAACTACGTCCGAGTGACCTGCTTTATGATAAGAGGATATCAACAATAGCTAAAACAAAAATATCTGTCGTGCGTAACGGGTGCATCAAAATCTCAAGGAAATACCCTACTCGCGGGTATAGAAGTGAAACTTACAGCTGATTAATTATCTATGTGTGCATCATCTTGTGCTATAGCTATACTTTTGTAATGCTTGTTACGCAATTGCTCTGCGACAATAGGATCATTATTCTCCTATTATGGATACATGGAACAACGATACTATTGTAATACTCTTACTCAATCATTCTGCGGTAAATAGCTTTCATCTCCCTATTTCCAATACGTATAAAATAACATTATTCATATGTTTTTATCAAATTAACTCATGTCAGAAGTGTGTAATTCTAACACAATCTAGCATACATGCACCAATCTTGGTGTACGTGTCCACCTCTGAAATTCACCCTCATCCTAGGTGTTTAACAGTCAAATAACATCATAGTCTATCATCATAAGATCGAGAAATCTAATCTACAAATCAAATACAACCCTCAAAAACATGCACAGCTAAAAATAGACTGGCGGTCGACCGTGGCGGTCGACCGCGACGGCCTCCAGAGACTACCCAGGTCTCTTTCCTACACACGGTTGACCGTGGCGGTCGACCGTGGATCCTGATTCCAGTTTTTCAAACTAGTTGCATGTGTGTTGTGATCATGTCGTGTTTTCTTAATATAAATATGTCTAAATCTTCATAAAACTTCTATGCAAACATGCTACAATAGATATGAACATCTGGAAATAACTCAACAACTATAAACATGATTTTATGCATTAGATTTGTATTCAAAACCCTAAAACGTGCATAAAAGCTCAAAACAACGAATCAAACTTCTTTCTCTAGATTAACCACGTTTAAAAATAATCATCGGATCTTAATCACATCTGTAAAAACATTCTCAAGCTTTTTAGCATAGAAAGACCTAATCTTTATACATATAATACAAAAGAATTGTCTTTTATACATAATCTATTTATTTAGGCTCTAAAAAACATGTTAAAATCACTTTAAAAATGTTTTAAAAAACTAGGAGGGGGATTAACAGAGATGATACTCGCCTGGGGTTGTAGGAAAACATGTTAGAAGTAAGGTTGAAAGAAATCCCCACTCCAAAAGCCAAAAATAACCCGAAAATTCACTTGAAAGCCTTCAATCTTCTCCAATAAATCAAACTAGGGTTTGGTGGGGTTTGGTGGCTGTTAGGGTTCTTAGGAAAACTAAGAAAAACATGAAAAACTCATATATATATCAGGGGAAAACGGATGTGGGTTTAGAAATCTGAAACAAACTCAAAACAGGATAAAAACAAACTGCAGGTTTCGCGGTCGACCGTCGCGGTCGACCAGACTGCGATCGACCGCGGCGGTCGACCGGACTGGGATTTTCCAGCTCCGCATAATTTTGGCTATTTGTGCATGTTTCGACTCTTACTCTCTCAAGAATTAACTCGTTAATACTCAAAACACATGGTATTATACTCATATACCATTTGATGATATTTATCATGCTAAATATTCACATATCATAATTTATCACACATTAATTTTATTATTCATAAATTATCGGGGTTTTACATTCACCCCCCTTTAAGATGATTTCGTCCTCGAAATCCCGCAGTCGCAACTCAAAGCTCAAAAACTAGGAAAACACATTAAGAAGGTATAATTCATATTAAGAATTCCTTCTGCACACATCCCATGGTATTAGCACAATGATATTTAAAATTAACGACCTAGAATGCAAACATTCTTACCTAAATCCTTAACTAAATAAAATTAGTACGTCGAGCGAAATAATCCAAACAAGGAAACCCTCATGTATATACCATATACTTTAATTTATTAAGGATTAGGTAAAAATATCCCATTCTAGTGTTAAAAATAAATATAAATGTGACTAAACAATCATAGATGATGACAACTATCAAGTCACATAAGCATATTAACATCATACGTGTCCAAACATGTGCGGGTAGTCGCGATGAATGTCCTCCTCGTGCTCCCAAGAAATCTCTTTGGCTCCTTGTCGGTTCCACTGTACTTTCACTAATGGAATGACCTTATTCCTAAGCTTTTTATTCTCTCTAGCAAGTATGCATGCCGATACCTCTATGGTAGTCAAGTCATCCTGAATTTCAATCTCTGGTGAATCAATCACTCTCTGCTGCTCATCATCCCGCAGATGCTTCTTAAGCATCAAAACATGAAAGACGTCGTGTACACTCGACATCGATGTTGGAAGATCTAATCTGTAAGAAACAGCTCCAATACGCTCGATGATCCTGAAAGGACCAACATACCTCGGGGCAAGCTTTCCCCGTCTACCGAATCACTGAACGCCCTTCATCGGTGATACTTTCAACATGACCGGGTCTCCGACCTAGAACTCTAAAGGTCATCTCCGCAGATCTGCATAGATTTTCTGTCGACTCTGCGCCGTAATAATACGCTCTCGAATTAATGCTACCTTCTCTGTGGTCTGTCTAACTAACTCTGGACCAATTAATAGACTATCCTCTGGCTCTGCCCAACATATGGGCGATCTGCAAGGTCTCCCGTACAAAGCTTCATACGGTGCCATCCCGATGGTAGCTTGATAACTATTATTATATGTAAATACAATCAGTAGGATATGATCCTCCTAACTACCCTGAAAATCTAAAATACACGCTCTCAGCATGTCCTCTAAGATCTGATTCACCCTCTCTGTCTGACCATCTGTCTAGGGGAGAAAAACACTGCGTGATCATATCGTGTGTTTAAGTTTGCTTTGGCACACTTCTCTTATGTTTATATTTCTTATCGCCATTATCCATTGCTCATTATTTATATCTCCACTATCTTGTTTATTTTGTTTACCCTTGTTTATATCACTTATCCTAGCTCACATATCTTGTTGTATTTTATACTTACTACGATAACTTGTTAATTAGTTTAAATTAGCATAAAATCGGATTAGATTAGCATAAGACCCTAATCACCCCTCTCTAGTATCTAACAATTGGTATCAGAGCTTGGTGCTCTTTGATTTAAGGTCTAATCGTCTTGAGTTAAAGATCCAAGTTATCTTTTTATGCTAATCTTATTTTGATTGCATTTGTATCTTGCTTGCATATTTTTATAAATTATGAATATCAATGATGCATCTTGTTTAGGCTATGATTCTAGTATTGCTCCTAAATTCAATGTTTTCACCTATGCTCAATGGTGTTTTAGATTCAAAATACTTATTCAATCTAAAAAAATTGATTTATGAAAAGTCATTGATTGTGTTTATATTGTGCTCATGTTGGAGAAATCAAAGTGGAGCAAACATGATAAAAGGATGTTTACAATGAACAAGATTTTGTTAGAATATTTGTTAAATACTCTTAATTCATCTATGTCTAACAAGTTTGTTCATTTTGATAGTGCTTATAACTTATAAACACTTATTAAAGCACATCAAGGGGACTTGGAGGCGATCCGACAAGCTTTGGAGGATCCCGCTTCATGTTCATATGGAGCATCATGTACACATCCACTAGGCGATAGCCCTAGTGAGATTTTCGAGTTCGAAACCACTAATGATTTATCTAGTGATGAACTTGCTTGTGCTACTGAAAATTATTGCATGCCTATAACATATTGCATAAAAATTTTATTGATTTGCAAAGAAAGCATGATAATTTAGAATCCGATCATGAGGAGCTATATCAAAATTGGATGTCATATTAGAAGTAGAGAACATAAAAAATGATACTGCTTCTTTTATAAATAACTATTTATGTTCAACTTCTAATGTTAATGCATATGTGCCAAATGATGAGTTGAATGTTGTTAAAAATGGTATTTAATCCTTGACTCAACTCTTAATGGATGTATTAATAACCATAAGAAGCTTATGGATATGTGTGCCAAGTCTAAATCATCCACTCATTATGCACACATATAAAGCAAATTTTACAAGTGCTCTATTTACGGCCGTAAAGGCCATCTAGCCAAATTTTTCTATAATGCACACAAACATAAGTATTCTAATGCCTCTTGTGCATCTCATGTAGCTTCTTCATCTTATACACTTACACATTCACATGCTCATTCTCACAAAGTTCATCATAAGCATGCTAGTGTGTTCAAGTGTGATCATTGTAGTTGTTTGGTCATTTGGCCAAATATTATTTTGATTGGAAAAAAAAATCTCATTTGCCAGATACTTCTAGTAGACCACATGTTTTTAAATGTGATGTATGTGGTAGATTTGGATATCTTGTAAAATTTTGTTATGATATGCAAAAAGCTTCTAAGTTGTAATATGTTCCAAATAGACCATTGTTTAAGAATGTTTCTCGTTTGCAAAATAATTTTAAAAGACAACCGTTATTTGCAAATGATTCCCGTGCACGAGCTAATGGTCCACAAAAACAAATGAATCTCTTTCATTGCACATATTGTGATCGGAATGGTCATTTTAGTGATTATTGTTTTGACCGTGTTAGTGCACCACATGTACCCAAGAGGGTTCATAACCCTAGGGTTTTTAAGCTTAAATGATAGGGTTATGTCCCTAAACTTTTTGGTACCAAGAATTCTTAGGTACAAAAACAAATTTAATTTTTTAAACCAAGTATTTTTAGTGTTTTTTCTTTTTCCTTTTCTTGGTTTTGATAATTATGTTTTAAAATCTATTGGTTATGAAAACAATTTTTCTTTTATCAAATCTTTTGTTTTCATGATTATTAGTTTTTGATGTTGATAAGAGGTTTGTGTTTATATAACCCTCCGGATTTATTGGGTGTTTATTCCTAAATCTTGTTTACCGGGTACTAAAGTCCTTATATGTGTGACGCCCCAGGTTTCACACAAGGCTGCAGTCCCAGATGAAACCCGGATTATCAAACCTGCCAAGCACCAACTACCATGCTATGATAAGTTTCACCATCACAACCCCTATCTCTCTAGTGGAAACAATACATAGGTAAAGGTACAGATAGGAAAAAATAGAAATAGAACAACACTGGATATACACAGGAGAAGCATAAGAATATTAATAATGAGCCCAACTGGAATAAAATAGACATATCTCTGAGTCTGAACTAAAGCTCAAATACAATGATTCAAATAAACAATGTCTTACAATAGCTCTCAACTTTATGAAATAAAATACTAATCTTGAGTCTGAAAATAATCAACTACATGTGTAGTTTTGCAATAACAATACAACATAATAAATAGCTAAACAGACAACTAAAATGTCCCATCAACCTGCGACTCTCCGTGCGCCTGACTCGCTACCTGAAAAGGAGGGAAAAACAACGAGCGTCAAAGTGCTAGCGAGATCATCACTACCTCTCCCCAGGGGAAGGGGTAGGAGTATATAAGAAAAAAAAGTTAGTATATACATATATCCAATCATTCATATTACTCTCTATGAATGAAAAAAAAAATTAATCAATTATAAATACCCCAATCTCCAACACAAAGAAAAATCATCTCATCTCGAACTACGTCCGAGTGACCTGCTTTATAATAAGAGGATATCAACAATAGCTAAAACAAAAATATCTGTCGTGCATAACGGGTGCATCAAAATCTCAAGGAAATACCCTACTCGCGGGTATAGAAGTGAAACTTACAGCTGATTAATTATCTATGTGTGCATCATCTTGTGCTATAGCGATACTTTTGTAATGCTTGTTACTCAATTGCTCTGCGACAATAGGATCATTATTCTCCTATTATGGATACATGAAACAACGATACTATTGTAATACTCTTACTCAATCATTCTGCGGTAAATAGCTTTCATCTCCCTATTTCCGATACGTATAAAATAACATTATTCATATGTTTTTATCAAATTAACTCATGTCAGAAGTGTGTAATTCTAACACAATCTAGCATACATGCACCAATCTTGGTGTACGTGTCCACCTCTAAAATTCACCCTCATCCTAGGTGTTTAACAGTCAAATAACATCATAGTCTATCATCATAAGATCGAGAAATCTAATCTACAAATCAAATACAACCCTCAAAAACATGCACAGCTAAAAATAGACTGGCGGTCGACCGTGGCGGTCGACCGCGACGGCCTCCAGAGACTACCCAGGTCTCTGTCCTACACACGGTTGACCGTGGCGGTCGACCGTGGATCCTGATTCTAGTTTTTCAAACTGGTTGCATGTGTGTCGTGATCATGTCGTGTTTTCTTAATATAAATATGTCTAAATCTTCATAAAACTTCTATGCAAACATGCTACAATAGATATGAACATCTGGAAATAACTCAACAACTATAAACATGATTTTATGCATTAGATTTGTATTCAAAACCCTAAAACGTGCATAAAAGCTCAAAACAACGAATCAAACTTCTTTCTCTAGATTAACCACGTTTAAAAATAATCATCGGATCTTAATCACATCTGTAAAAACATTCTCAAGCTTTTTAGCATAGAAAGACCTAATCTTTATACATATAATACAAAAGAATTATCTTTTATACATAATCTATTTATTTAGGCTCTAAAAAACATGTTAAAATCACTTTAAAAATGTTTTAAAAAACTAGGAGGGGGATTAACAGAGATGATACTTGCCTGGGGTTGTAGGAAAACATGTTAGAAGTAAGGTTGAAAGAAATCCCCACTCCAAAAGCCAAAAATAACCCAAAAATTCACTTGAAAGCCTTCAATCTTCTCCAATAAATCAAACTAGGGTTTGGTGGGGTTTGGTGGCTGTTAGGGTTCTTAGGAAAACTGAGAAAAACATGAAAAACTCATATATATATCAGGGGAAAACGGATGTGGGTTTAGAAATCTAAAACCAACTCAAAACAGGATAAAAACAAACTGCAGGTTTCACGGTCGACCGTCGCGGTCGACCAGACTGCGATCGACCGCGGCGGTCGACCGGACTGGGATTTTCCAGCTCCGCATAATTTTGGCTATTTGTGCATGTTTCGACTCTTACTCTCTCAAGAATGAACTCGTTCATACTCAAAACACATGGTATTATACTCATATACCATTTGATGATATTTATCATGCTAAATATTCACATATCATAATTTATCACACATTAATTTTATTATTCATAAATTATCGGGGTTTTACATTCACCCCCCTTTAAGAGGATTTCGTCCTCGAAATCCCGCAGTCGCAACTCAAAGCTCAAAAACTAGGAAAACACATTAAGAAGGTGTAATTCATATTAAGAATTCCTTCTGCACACATCCCATGGTATTAGCACAATGATATTTAAAATTAATGACCTAGAATGCAAACATTCTTACCTAAATCCTTAACTAAATGAAATTAGTACGTCGAGCGAAATAATCCAAACAAGAAAACCCTCATGTATATACCATATACTTTAATTTATTAAGGATTAGGTAAAAATATCCCATTCTAGTGTTAAAAATAAATATAAATGTGACTAAACAATCATAGATGATGACAACTATCAAGTCACATAAGCATATTAACATCATACCTGTCCAAACATGTGCGGGTAGTCGCGATGAATGTCCTCCTCGTGCTCCCAAGAAATCTCTTTGGCTCCTTGTTGGTTCCACTGTACTTTCACTAATGGAATGACCTTATTCCTAAGCTTTTTATTCTCTCTAGCAAGTATGCATGCCGATACCTCTATGGTAGTCAAGTCATCCTGAATTTCAATCTCTGGTGAATCAATCACTCTCTACTGCTCATCATCCCGCAGATGCTTCTTAAGCATCAAAACATGAAAGACGTCGTGTACACTCGACATCGATGTTGGAAGATCTAATCTGTAAGAAACAGCTCCAATACGCTCGATGATCCTGAAAGGACCAACATAACTCGGGGCAATCTTTCCCCGTCTACCGAATCACTGAACGCCCTTCATCGGTGATACTTTCAACATGACCAGGTCTCCGACCTGGAACTCTAAAGGTCATCTCCGCAGATCTGCATAGCTCTTCTGTCGACTCTGCGCCGCAATAATACGCTCTCGAATTAATGCTACCTTCTCTGTGGTCTGCCTAACTATCTCTGGACCAATCAATAGACTATCCTCTGGCTCTGCCCAACATATGGGCGATCTGCAAGGTCTCCCGTACAAAGCTTCATACGGTGCCATCCCGATGGTAGCTTGATAACTATTATTATATGTAAATTCAATCAGTGGGATATGATCCTCCTAACTACCCTGAAAATCTAAAATACACGCTCTCAGCATGTCCTCTAAGATCTGATTCACCCTCTCTGTCTGACCATCTGTCTGGGGGAGAAAAACACTGCTAAATGACAACTGACTGCCAAAAGCATCCTGGAAACTCCTCCAAAAATAAGATGTGAAGACTGAGCCCCGATCTGATACAATCATCTTTAAAACTCCATGCAATCTAATAATCTCCCAAATGAAGATCCTCGCATACGTATCTGCCGTATAAGTTGTCCTCACAGGTAAGAAATGTGCGGACTTAGTCAATCTATCCACTATAATCCAAATAGAATCATTTCCTTTCTTCATCTTGGGCAACCCCACTATGAAATCCATGGAAATATCTGCCCACTTCCACTCGGGAACGGGTAAAGGCTGTAGGGTTCCTGCAGGTCTCTGATGTTCTGCCTTAACTTGTTGGTAGGTGAAACATTTAGCCACATAATCTGCAATCTCCATGCGCATACCACTCCACAAAAAATGTCTCTTCAGATCCTTGTACATTTTCGTTGTACCTGGATGCACTGTATATCTGCTACGATGTGCCTCGTCAAAAAGTTCCATCTTTAGCTATAGATTGTTCGGCATAACGATCCTGCTCTTCATCCTCAGGCCTCCATCTACTCCAATAGTCTAATCATCCCTGGGTTCTTTGGAGATCTCCCCCTTGCGGGTTTGAATCCAAGAATCCTCTAACTGAGCTCCGACTACTCTATCTCTCCAAGATGGCTGAACAGATAACGCTCCTAAGAACACACGATTCCCGCCAATCTATGGCCTGGAATAAAAATGGCTGAGGGTATAAAGATCCCGATATAGTGAACACCTCAAAGCTGCTAGTCCGCGATGACGCTTCCTACTCAATGCGTCTGCTACTACGTTCGCCTTTCCCGGATGATACTGTATGGCAAACTCATAATCCTTAATAAACTCTACCCATCGTCGTTGCCTCTAGTTGAGTTCTTTCTATGAGAAGAGGTACTTCAAACTCTGGTGATCTGTGAATAGCTCAAACTGTACTCCGTACAGGTAATGTCTCCATGCCTTCAATGCAAAGACCACTGTTGCTAATTCTAAATCGTTTGTGGGATAACTCTGCTCATGAGTCCTCAGCTAGCTCAAAATATAGGCGACGAATCTCTGGGTCTGCATCAATACACCGCTAAGACCTGATAAGGATGCATTAGTGTAGACAACAAAAGTCTTATCACTGTTAGGAATAATCAATACTGGTGCTGAAGTCAACTTAGTCTTCAAAGTCTCAAATGCCTTTTGGCACTCTGTGCTCCAAATAAACTGTACACCCTTCTTAGTAAGGCGTGTGAGTGGTGTAGCAATTCTTGAGAAATCCTGAATGAATTTTCTGTAATAGCCTGCAGGCCTAAGAAGCTACGAATCTCGGTAACTATCTTTGGTGGTTCCCAATCAAGTACGGCTTCTACCTTAGCCGGATCTACTGTAATGCCCTCCCGGCTGATAACATGGCCCAAAAATCTGACCTCTGATAACCAGAATTCACATTTGATAAACTTAGCATACAACTGGTGTTCTCTCAATATCTGTAATGATAACCTCAAATGCTGTTCGTGCTCTGCCTCCGACCTCGAGTAGATAAGAATATCGTCAATGAAAACTATCACAAACTGGTCCAAGTACGGACGAAAAACCCGATTCTTCAAATCCATAAATACTACGGGTGTATTAATCAGCCCAAACGGCATGACAAGAAACTCGAAAGACCTATATCGAGTTAAGAAAGCGGTTTTGGGGATGTCCATCTCCTGAACCCGCAACTGATGATATCCGGACGGAAGATCTATCTTTGAGAAACACTACGCTCCCTGCAATTGGTCGAACAAGTCATCGATCCTCGGTAATGGGTACCTGTTGCGGATAGTGACCTTGTTCAACTCACGATAATCTATACACACTCTCGTCCTTCTTCTTCACAAAGAGGACCGGTGCTCCCCACGGAGAATAACTCCGTCGAATGAAGCTCCGAGATAACAACTCATCGATCTGGATCTGTAGCTCCCTCATCTCAGCAGGAGCCATACGGTAAGGAGCTCGGGAAATCAGTGCGGTGCCTGGCTGCAACTCTATGCAAAACTCGACCTCTCTCACTGGAGGTAATCCTGGTATGTCCTGGAAGACATCTTGGTATACTGAGACTACTCAAATCTCACTCAAATTTGCACCCCGATCCCTCAATATCACCTCCTTTACGAACGCCAGAAATGACTCCGCAAGCTGGTTATCTCTGTAGGTAGCTACAACTAACTCTGATCCATCATATGCTCTCAAACTAACTGTTTTCGCAAAACAGTCGATACTCACATGGTAGGAAGATAGCCAATCCATACCAAGAATCACATCGAATTCAGACATATGCAACATGATCAAATTGATCATGAACTTAGAATCGTCCAAGATGACGATGCATCTCCTACAAACACTCTCTAACAGAGACATCTCTCCCAACGGAGTAGATACAGATAAAGGGAAATCTAACGGTTGAGCTACGAGCCGAAGTCTAATCAAAAAAATCATAGGAGATAAAAGAATGTGAAGCACCAGAATCAAAAAGAATACGTGCTCGAAAGGAATTCACACGGAATGTACCTTCCACCACAGCTCCGCTCGCGCCATGATCGTGAGGAACCACTGCATACACTCTACCGGTCTACTGCTCTGCATCACCTGGAGCGAATGGTGCCATTTGCCTCTGCTGGATCTCTTGGACCGCTCAAACCTGTCCCTCTATCCTCGAAACTGCTAGAGGTGCCTCAATCCTCGGCTGCTGGCCCTGACCGCTGGCCTGCTGATGCTGCTGAGTCCTGGCCTGCTGGCCTGCTGCGGGTGCGCTGCGGCACTCTGCTGCTCGGTGCCCAATCTTGTTACAATTGTAACAAGCTCCCTGAAATCGGCGCTACTGCTGCGCTCTCTGGTCCTACTGGTGACCCTTCTTATGAGGACCCTGATGATGCGAACCCTTACCCTGCTGTTGGGGTCCTCCTAAGGCTCCAAACGGTCTCTTTCCTTTGTCCTCGTACTGTCCTGACTTACTATTTCCCTTGTCATTGATGAATATAGTTGTATCCGTCTCCTGAGCCATGGCAGCATCTGCTATCTCCTGCACTGATCGAAACCTTCGCGATATAATATACCGCCGCAATCCTGAACGAAGTCCCATTAAGAACATCTGAGCCTGTCGCTCCTCTGTGTGCCACATGCCGGTGAATCTAAGTAATGACATGAACTTACTCTCGAAGTCCATGATAGACATATCTCCCTGCTCTAACCGAGCCAGCTCTAACTCTTTTCCGGCTTTCGCTACAGCAGAAACATACTGCTCATCAAACAGATATATAAAGGTCTCCCATGACACCGTCATCCTCTGCTCGGGGGTGAAACGAAGTCGATACCATCCTCCCGCATCGCCCTTGAGGCTGAAAGCCGCTAGCCTCTGCTTCTACATCGAATTAACATTCAGCATATCCAAGATATTGCTCACATCCTCCTTCCACTTGTGTGCAACAATAGAATCCGTCGAACCGTGGAACTCTAGAGCTTTCAACTTTTGATACCTCTCAACTAAACTAAGCCAAGCCTCCTGATCAGCTTCTCTGCCATCAACCGGTGGTGTCGGTGGGACCACTGGTGCCCTCTCTGATACTTCCTCCTGAATAGATGACTCCTGAACGGGTGCCCCTTCAGGAATGGGAGTCTCTGGACGAACCTGTGCTGCTAACTACTCCTCAATAGCCGCCATACGAGCTGCCAATGGTGCTATGAGATCCACTAAGTACTACGGAGCCTGCTATGGCTCGGGCTCCCTATCTTCCCGCCTAACTCCCTAAGCACGAGAAACTCGGCGTCCACGACCTCTTCCTGACATCTATAATTTCAAAATAAAGGTTATTACGTAGTAAATAGTATCTCAAGCATGAAGCATATAACATATACCAATAAGTAAATCGTATCACTTATATTTCATGTCATTCTTAATTAGTCAAGCAAATAGTTCATAAAAAAAATTTTAGATTTTCTGCATACATATATATATAATATACCCTCACTCATACTAGAGATTCCTAGCGGACTGTATACATGATCTCTAGGAAACTCTATCCTAACTCCACGATATGACACAGGGATGCTCCTAAGGATATTAGAACTAGAACTCTGATACCAACTGTGACACCCCAGGTTTCACACAAGGTTGCAGTCCTATATAAAACCCGGATTGTCAAACCTACCAAGCACCAACTACCATTGCTATGACAAGTTTCACCATCACAATAACTATCTCTCTAGTGGAAACAATACATAGGTGAAGGTATAGACAGTCAAAAATAGAAATAGAACAACACTAGATATACACAGAAGAAGCATAAGAATATCAATAATGAGCCCAAATGGAATAAAATAGACATATCTCTGAGTCTAAACTAAATCTCAAATACAATGAGTCAAATAAATAAAGTTTACAATAGCTCTTAACTCTATGAAATAAAATACTAATCTAGAGTTTGAAAATAATCAACTACATGTAGAGTTTTACGATAACTATAAAATATAATAAATAGCTAAACAGATAACTAAAATGTCCCATCAACCTACGACTCTCCATGTGCCTGACTCACTACCTGAAAAGGGGGAAAAAACAACGAGGGTCAAAGTGCTAGCGAGATCATCACTACCTCTCCCCAGGGAAAGGGGTAGGAGTATATAAGAAAATAAAGTCAGTACATACATATATCAAATCATTCATATTACTCTCTATGAATGAAAAAAAACAATTAATCAATTATAAATACCCCAATCTCCAACACAAAGAAAAATCATCTCATCTCGAACTACGTCCAAGTGACCTGCTCTATAATAAGAGGATATCAATAATAGCTAAAATAAAAATATCTGTCGTGCATAACAGGTGTATTAAAATCTCAAGGAAATAGCCGACTCGCGGGTAATTTATCATGGAAGTGAAACTTACAGCTAATTAATTATCTATGTGTGCATCATCTTGTGCTATAGCGATACTTTTGTAATGCTTGTTACTCAATCGCTCTGTGACAATAGGATCATTATTCTCCTATTCCGGATACATAAAACAATGATACTATTATAAAACTCTTACTTAATCGTTTTGCAGTAAATAGGTCTCATCTCCCTATTTTCGGATACGTATAAAATAACATTATTCATATGTGTTTATCAAATTAACTCATGTCGGAAGTGTGTAATTCTAACACAATCTAGCATACATGCACCAATCTTGGTGTATGTGTCCACCTCTAAAATTCACCCTCATCCCAGGTGTTTAATAGTCAAATAACATCGTAGTCTATCATCATAAGATCGAGAAATCTGATCGACAAATCAAATACAACCCTCAAAAACATGCACAGCCAAAAATAGACTGGCGGTCGACCGTGACAGCCTCCAGAGACTACCCAGTGCTCTGTCCTGCATGCAGTCGACCGTGGATCCTGGTTCTAGTTTTTCAAACTGGTTGCGTGTGTGTCGTGATCATGTCGTGCTTTCTTAATATAAACATGTCTAAATCTTCATAAAACTTGTATGCAAACATGCTACAGTAGATATGAACATCTAGAAACAACTCAACAACTATAAACATGATTTTATGCATTAGATTTGTATTCAAAACCCTAAAACATGCATAAAAGCTCAAAACAACGAATCAAACTTCTTTCTCAAATTAACCACGTTTAAAAATCATCATTGGATCTTAATCACATCTGTAAAAATGTTCTCAATCTTTTTAGCATGGAAAGACCTAATCTTTATACATATAATACAAAAGAATTGTCTTTTATACATAATCTATTTGTTTAGCTCTATAAAACATGTTAAAATCTCTTTAAAAACATTTTAAAAAACTAAGGGGGATTAGCAGAAATGATACTCGCCTGGGGTTGTAGGAAAATGTGTTATAAGCAAGGTTGAAAGAAATCCCCAATCCAAAAGCCAAAAATCACCCGAAAATTCACTTGAAAGCCTTCAATCATCTCCAAGAAATCAAACTAGGGTTTGGGGGGGGGGGGTGGGGGTTTGGTGGTTGTTGGGGTTCTTAGGAAAATTGAGAAAAACGTGAAAAACTCATATATATATCAGGGGAAAGCGGATGTGGGTTTAGAAATCTGAAACCAACTCAAAACAGGATAAAAACGAACTGCAGGTTTCGCGGTCGATCGCCGCGATCGACCGGACTGCGGTCGACCGCGGCAGTCGTCCGGACTGGGATTTTCCAGCTCCGCAT
The DNA here is from genome assembly GCA_022839385.1 of Asparagus kiusianus. NCBI lineage: Eukaryota > Viridiplantae > Streptophyta > Magnoliopsida > Asparagales > Asparagaceae > Asparagus > Asparagus kiusianus. The sequence goes on along the minus strand of BQKN01065764.1, from coordinate 23,380 downwards.
AAGTTTGGTTATTTGTGCATGTTTCGACTCTTACTCTCTCATGAATGAACTCGTTCATACTCAAAACACATGGTATTATACTCATATACCATTTGATGATATTTATCATGCTAAATATTCACATATCATAATTTATCACACATTAATTTTATTATTCATAACTTATCGGGGTTTTACAATATGGGTTGGAAGAAGCTTAAGAACTTGATATATTATGGCCTTTCTTGCATCTCTTTTGTCAAAATTTTGTTTTGATTTGTTCCTTTGAATTCATTATATAAGCACAAATAGATGAGTCAAATTTCAAATATGTTTATAATGTATTCTATGAGTGGTTTGATCAAGTTCTTCAAAAACAAAAAAAAATGATTTGATCAAACATCGTTTTTGGATATAAACATTGATTTATGATTTCTTTTGGTTGATTTGTTGTCATTTGAAAACTTTTTGCATGATTCTCATGTTCTTCTTCTTTTGATTTAATAAATCCATACATTGTTATGATTTATTTTCAAAATATCCATTCTTGATTTTGTTTCCTTATCCCCCTACATATAAGCAAATTATTTTCCTTCATGGATCCTCCTTCATAAATATTTTTTAATGATGCCTTTTGAATCCTCATTTCATCTCTTTGGGGCAAGCATGATAAATGTTTGGTTTGTATATATACATCTTGAAATTTTTGTAACACCCTTCATGATGTTGTATATACATATGTGTTCTTATTGTTCTTTTTCATGTGAGTTGTTTAGTAAATTTTTGCTTGCTCACATGTTTTGCCATGATCTTTATTGTATATGTTCCATAAAGCATTTTGATAGGGGGAGTCTTCCATTTTCTATTATTTTTTTATACTCACCCTTGCATATTGATAGGGGGAGCTTTGGCTCTCTTTATCCTTTTATCCCCTTTTTGATGTTATCAAAGGAGGAGAAATATTGTGAGTATATTCTTTCTTGTTTATATGCATAATAATTCTAATTTATATATTCATTTCTTTCATGCATATATCCTTTTTGTAAATTATTTATCATCATCAAAAAGGGGGAGATTGTTGGCCTTCTTATTTTGATGATAATTTACAAATAATTTATATCTAATGTTGTTTATCTAGTGTTTGTGTTTTATATTTATTTTAGACAAACAATATGTTGGAGGATGGATGGAATTACGTATTCACGATCATATCCAATGGAGGTTGGCGGAATTGTTGAGTGAAGTCTACACAATTCAAAGTTAAAGATTCAAGTTCAAACTTCATCCACAAATGTACCAAGATAGAGCTTCGTTGAAGATCACAAGCTTGGGTATATTTAGTTTTAGGTTTTATATTATGTGTGTTAGTACCTTAAGCTCAATCATACACACACATACATGTTTTGGTTTTGTATATATATAGTTATATATATACTTATATATTTTGGTTTGATAGTTTTCTAGTTTTAATATGTAACAATTGAATATAATTAGAAAATATATTTTTGTTTCATACTTACATGCATATATATGATTTCATCAATATCAATTTTATTTAGTTCAATGAAATAATGTTTTAGTGCATTATATATGTATTTTGATAAAATACTATATTCATTGTTTATAGACTTTATAACAATAATTTACATCTTTCTTCAAGTCTATAAAATTATTTTGTATTGTTTCAAAATATGGTTAAGCTAAAATATCAAAACTCATATGTTCACATTTTATTTTTTGGACTATTTTGCAAAATAATGATATTTTTTATTTGGAAGGTCCTTTTTAAAAACTAGTTTTTGTAACATGTGTATTATCATGTCTACAATCATTTTCTAAAGTTTTACATTTTTTGGAATTTATTTGATATTTTTAAACAGGGTTTTAAAATCAGATAAACTGCTTTCAAACATGTTTTTAGTCTGTGTCAGTTTGCGGTCGACCACCACGGTCAACCGCCTTGAGTCTAGAGACTCAGTATGTTCTTTTGTGACTCGCGGTCGACCACCACAGGTTACATTTGATAGCGTTTGAGTTACTACAATGGTGTTTCAGCGAATGCTGTCTTTCTTCTTTTAATAGCATTTCAGCAATTGTTTCCACTTCTTATAGCAGTTCAGTTGTGCCTATAAACCTTTGAGGTTGAACTAGAAATAGCTTCCAATTATGACAACCATAAAAGCAAATATTTCATTTTGAGGTTCAAACTGATACATAACCATGTTGTAGCATACAAGAAGTTCAACACAAATGTGCCAAAAAACAAATACTAGTCTTTGGATAATCCAACATTGAGTACAAGAAATTAACCATAGTACACAAAAAAACAAAAACTAACTTTGCTGTATTACATATGACTTGGGAGACTCATCATCGTCAGCAATTAAGTACTAGTACTGCAGATCTGGAAAGCACCGACAAAATGGCAAAACAAAGCACTATCAATTGGAAGAGGAAGAGAAAACCCGGCCACCAGCAAATTTTGAGGTTTAATATCTCGATGGCAGATTCCGACACAGTTGTGTATATAGGCAAGAGCTCTGAAGATCTGGAAACAAGATTTTCATTAGGATATCCATATTGTATAATACAGAGCAGGTTCCAAATTACAAAGCAATTATCACATAAACTCTTGAAAATCAAAAGAACTTTTATTAGTCCAAATGTAATTCAAACCAGTCCAAATCCCATATCAAGTCAAAGGATTTGTTTACTTGATTAAATTAGAAAAGACCCGTAACAATTATTAACGAAATAGACAGGAGAAATAGCTTGAACATTCTTGCAATTCTAAATACTCACATCTCAAAAACTACAACCATGTCAAACAGCTTAACGCACTTCAACCTGTGTACAGCTTTGTGGTGATACACAACGAGAAACTGCAGGAAATATTTTAAGTTGCTCATAGGAATTAGAAATGAGTCCACAAGTTTGGGGAGTTGTAAACTGTGCTTATGAGAAGTACTTCAGTAAGGGATCATTCACTTGTAACCTGCGGTAACCTGGCATGAAGTTCATAAGATATAAATGCGTATTATTATAATAAAAACACTAAAAATCAACTTCATAAATATATATTACCCAAAGGGAAATGTTTACATGACAATACAAAGTCAAATTAATGTAGAACTTTTTTCTCAATTTTAAATATAATAATCAGGTAGAGAACCACTTATCAAGAACACATCGCTTTCTCTATCAGTTCCTGCAGTTGCCCGTTCTTGTATGCTTCTGTTAAAATATAAACATGATAATTAATAAGAAAGCAACAAACATAGTTACCATACTATTAAAATTAATCACCAAGTGATTTCCATGAATTAATATATAGTTAAAGTGTCAAATAATTAGAAGCTGCAAGAAAAAAGTAAGAGTAATCAGGTTAGTCCACCTAAGTTTAAGAAAATACGAGATGATTTGGAGTAGTTCTCATCTCATGCATGCTAAGTCAAAGGATTTGTTTACTTAATTAAATTAGAAAAGAACCATACCAATTATTAACGAAATAGACAGGAGAAGCAGCTTGACATTCTCGTAATTCTAAATACTCCCATCTCAAAAACTACAACCATGTCAAACAGCTTGGAGATGGAAAAGGTTTATTGTTGATCACAAGTTGGAGCTTAAAATAGCCTGAGAGTCAAAATAAAGGGGGGGGGGGCAAAGTAACCAGGAAAGAAATTGAGGTAGCAGGGATCAAAATTAGGATGTCAAATTCAACAAGATGGTGAGACTCAAGTAAAGAGGCAGGGAGACTTTCTATAACTTACTTATTGAGATTTTTAGAAAGGAAAAAAAAACACAATCATAATAAGAAAATATGGGCAAACTAATTGAAACCAGTTAGGATATAATGGCTAATAACAAGAGGACAAGTACAAAATAGGCAGACAATAGTGACTTATCCACTCAAAATATTAACTTATTTTGATCTAAACAGGTGTATATGCTTGTCTAAAAAATATGTAAGTTTAGAATATTACTTTGTCCTCGTCTGTGTCTGCCCTCCGGTCTTTCAGCTTCATCTCCAGCATCTCTCTTCCAAGCCTTTTCAACTGAACTGGATGACCCCTTAACAATATTTGGCCTCATTGAACTGCTTGTATCACCATGCTTCAAACTGGTAGATGCCATGTCACAAATTTTAATCAACTCACTTCATGATTCTCTTGTACTACCTTTTCTTGCATCAAAAAATCCACATGCTTGATTGTGCAGAAGATTGATAAGGATCTGATACAAAAACTTCCACTTCATCAAGACATTTGCTTTCCCACAGAAGAATATCATCAAACAATCAGTAAACCAAAACAAATAACCTGACATAGACTTACAACATTGAGACATATTCATTTAAAAATTAGCCTCGCTAAATCCATGATCAGTTTTCAAATGCAACTCAAAGAAGTTAGCTTCTGTAGAAACCTATCTAACATATATATATATATATAT
>BQKN01065764.1:0-18846 GCA_022839385.1 Asparagus kiusianus | reverse complement strand
ATATATTTATATATATATATATATATATATATATATATATATATATATATATATATATATATATATATATATATATATGTGTGTGTGTGTGTGTGTGTGTGTGTGTGTGTGTGTGTGTGTGTGTGTGTGTGTGTGTGTGTGTGGTGTGATAGTACAATATTAGCCTCAGTAGAACAATCACCCTCTGTTTAAACTACACGACATCAAACAAGATTGAAATTAAGTTTCACAAAAATTAATACATGTGGAAAGCATTGTAAGCCATCAATAAACCTAAAAGGGTGTTGCTCCGATTATTATACAATAGAGATAATCACATAGTCTGGAATGGAAAAACACAGTTCACCAATGCAATATATCTTTCCTTCTCATCGTACATACAAGTCTAAAAGGGCGTCATTATGGATTCATTTTGTGTACATATCCTTCCTTCTCATCCTACATACAAGATTACATAGTTCACCAATGCAACATATATTAATTAGACTCTCCTAATATATAAGCATACAACATTACTGGCAACAACATGAAAATAAGTAGTTTCTTGAAAGAGAGAAAAAGAGTCATTTAATCTTGAAGCTACATCGAACTTTTATAAACATTAGCATTGAAAAACACACACTGATAAAATTAATATTTACCCAGATTACGCCTTTAATTAATTAGCAAAATTAACTTAAAAACACTATAAATGGTGTGAAATAACCTGATACTCATCCCCAAACTCGTGATTAAAAGTAGCCTTAATCACCTTAGCCAAAGCCCGATGCCTATCACTAGTATTGCTACAAAACAATATTCTTGAAACATTTTCAGCCACCAGAATAAACACTGCATTAGTAAGCTATGAAAATAATTTCCATTAATACCTTCAAGCCATCCTCTAAGCCAGGGCCACGAAACGATTTCGAAGAAGTACGATTAGCCTTGTCAAAACTCGGCTTGAAAACCAACTTCAATCCAAGCCTAACCAACAATAAACATAAAATCCTAAATTAGCACCATATTTAACAAAACACATTACTTAAAATAATCAGCTATATGAAATTTTCCAACTTACTTAGATGTCACATCTTTTATGCGCTTGGCGTATTACAAAATTAGTGAAATTGATTTTTACCAGTTATCTTCTGTTCCTAACATGATCATACTTAAAATAAATAAATAAATTGTTAAGAAAACATTTCTTAGTAAAAAAAATTCACCTTGGCGAGCTACTCATCAGAAACCCTAAATGAATCGATTCGATCTACGCCACCCTCATGCTTCCTCAAGAAACCTTTTAAATTCCTCAGATGCTCCGAGCTCACAAGTTGATTGATCGCATTACGACTACAAACATGAAAACTAACCAATAGAAACACCTAGAATCCTCAAAATCCCAAATTAAAAACCCTAGAAACCTCAAATACGGACCAGGAGACGGAGCTGCCGAGATCCCGTACGTCGACGGAGCAGAAAACGCACCAGAATCGGTCCCCAGGGTTCGAGGTGCTGGGGTTTTGGAGGGAGGATCTGAGGTCGGCGATCTTTTGCTGGGAGCGGGAGAAGAGAGGGAGCGCATGGTGAGGAGAGAGCTGAGGCGAGCAGGGGAAGAGAGGAGTGGGGCTGAAAGAGAGGAGTGAGGGGCCCTGTTCTACAGAACCGGCGGAACCGCCTCAACGGCACCCTTGGCAGGCGGAATTTTTTGGGGTTAGGGTTTTTTTTTCTCGGGACGAGACCGATGAAATTTTTTTTGGGGGGGAGGAGGATGAATGAAATTTTTGGGTGGCCTGTTTTAATTTTCAGTCTCCGCTTAAGTATTCAACGCGTCGCGCTAGAACAAAAAAAATTGCGATCAAGAACTTATAGTATTTAAATTTTTTTAAACGCTATAAAAAAATAAGGCACATACGATCTATAGCACTTGTAACATAAACGCTATCATTCAACGCTATAAAAAAATAGCTTTGTTGTAGTGTATGAGATCGATCAGATTTTGTGGAGCCTACTGTAGCTCGGGCTCTAGATTAGCTTGCCTACCTCGCTGAGCATGGGTTCTACCACGACGATGTCCACGTCCCGACATCTATAAGTTCAGGTGTAGAGCTTATTTGACACAATAAATGAGATCTCGATCATATATAACGTAACATATAACAATAGAAAATTCATATCACATATCATTCACAACATTTTTTATAATGAAAGTAAGATAGTTATCATAAAAAAATTCATAATTTTTGATGTATACGTATAACGTCCTCACTCAATCTAGGAATTTCTAGCGGACTCTATATACATGAATCCTAGAAAACTCTGTCCTAGCTCCACGACTCAACACATGATGATACTAAGAATGCTGGAACTAGAGCTCTGATACTAACTATGATGCCCCTGGTTTCACACAAAGCTACAGTCCAAGGTGAATCCAAGGATGTCAAACCTACCATGCACCCTCACTGTGCAACAACACATTTCACGATCACAATAATATCTCTCTAGTGGAATCAAATACAAGAACTGTAGGTACAAAACAGATAGAATAAGATAATAATGCAAAGACCATGATATTAAGAATAGACATCCAATAATAGACTTAATCATGTTCGAATTGAATAATAGGGAGTACAACTGATAAACTAAAATAAAAGTGAATTATCTCAATACATAAGAGTCAACTAAAGTAGTACTAAGGCACTCAGCCTTCCAAAATGAAATACAACTCTAAATGTCTGAAAATAAACCATAACTACTATAGAGCACTAAATAACTACTAATAATAAATAATGATGGAAACTAAGTTGACACTCCATCAACCTACGACTCTACTTATGCCTGACTCACTGCCTGAAAAGAGGGGAAACAATAAGCGTCAAAGCGCTAGCAAGAACATCTCCACCGCTCCTACGGGAAGGGGGTATGTGTAGGAAAAATACAAGTTAGTACATATAAATATATAAGTTATCTATTCTGAACTAAGAGGAAAATTAATATTTAGAAATCCACAACACGAGAATGAGTACGTCGAACAAAATAATCCAAATAAGAAAACCCTCATGTATATACCTCATATCTTAAATTATGAATCGCTAAATATTATGAATAAAACAATAAACAAAAGAATAGTACATAACTAAGCCTCATCCAAAACAAGTTATGTCGAAATATCTCACACTACCCTTGGGTAGGTGGCACAGCCACAGGTATAATAATCCGGTAAAAGAAACTCACCTAATATATGTCGTGTATGACAACCTCAGTCTTTTACCCTACTCTCAGGGTAACTAACATGGGAGTATGAATGCAATCTATGTGATTCTCTATTGAAAAATGATAATGCTGAGTAAGGCGCTCACAATATCCTATGACATCACCTACTTTACTCAATCATCCTATGGAAATATGTGTCTCAACAATGATTCACATAGAGTAAAGTCTACCGCAGTCTCATTGTGGAGTGCCAACTAACACACTCAAGTATCCAAACTATCATGAAATGTAATATGTGTCACTCTCTATCATGACAAATTCAAAGTATAGGGTATGTACCTCCAAACGCTTGTGCATGCTCAAATCCAATGCATGTACTCTAGTAAAATACACGTGTATCAACGTGTGACTCGAACTTTGTGTTCGTGATCAAAGCATGTGAGAAAACACAAAGTTCACAAAAATATTCAGACCAGTAGACCAATCATGTGCCATCGGTCAACTGATGGCTTGCACAAAACGTGCACAACAGCCCTGATCGGTCAATTAGTAGTCCATGACCGGTCAACTGACTAGCGCAAACCGTAAATCCTGATTAACAACATCGATCGACTGATCACCCATGACTAGTCAACTGTCTATAGAAAAAATCTAATTTTTAAAGAAAAATTTGTATGTTTTCATATATTTATCAAAAATCAAAATTTCTCAATAAAGCTCATGTATAAAACTTAAGGTAAATTACCAAACCCTAGCATGCTTCTATTTGTAAAATCATCAAGAAAACAACTATCTTGAACAAAACTCATGTTAGATAACGTTCAAATCTTAAACCCAAAACTAAAAATTCATTTTATATCATTTCATATCAAAAGATTCAATCTTTATATCATATAGTTTGAAAAGAGTGATCTTTATGCATAAACTAGGTTTTAGAAATCAAACAAAACAAAAATAAAACCAAAGAAGTCAAATAAAAATTAGGATGGGATTGGAGGAGATGAAACTCGCCTCAACAAGTCATGTTGAAATTCCAAACACGCGTGAGAACGATCCTCCTTCACCAAAAGTTACGGATCTCGCCCTCCTTTTGATTTTTGCTTCTCAAAGCTCTCAAAATTCACCAAAATAAGTTATAGGGTTTTGAGGGGAGAGGCCAGGTTGCTGATTGTTCACATGCAAAATCTAAGGATAAGGGGAAAATATTGGGTATATATACTTATGTACACAAACGGGCCAAACTGAAATAAAACTGACCTAAAAACAGAACTTATGTTCGTACACCTATCGGTCGACTGATCACAAGGTATCGGTCGACCGATCTGGGACCATCGGTCGACTGATAACTTGCCATCAGTTGACTAACTTGCACAAGGATATTTGTCGACTGATACATCATATAAGCATGCTTACACTAGTATATTTACACTTATGTGTGCGTACTCGATCTCAAATCGATTTGTATCATACTCACTCATCTCAGAATAGTATCAACCATATTAAAATTTATTTATTACTATTTTCCATAATATTTTTAAATTCATGGGGTCTTACAGTACTTTCATTTGATATCAGAGCTTGACGCTCTTGATTTTTTAATCGCCTAGAGTTGAAGATCCTTGCTTTATATTTTTGCTAATCTAGTTTTGTGATTTTCATTGCTTGCATAGTCTTCATGGATGTACACGGTGCACCTAGTTTAGGCTATGCTATTGATATTGCTCATAAATTCAATGTTTTACCTTATGCTTAATGGATTTTTAGATTTAAACTATTTGTTAAATCTAAAAATATCAAATTGTGGAAAGTAATTGATTGTGCTTATATTGTATCCACATTGGAGAAATCCAAGTAGAGCAAGGATGATAAAAAAATGTTTATCATGAACAAGCTCTTGTCAAATTTTTTGCTTAACGCTTTTGAACCATCTATTTCTAACAAATTTACTTCTTTTGATAGTGCCTACACATTGTGGAAATATAGAGAGGCACATCATGACAACTTGGAGGAAATTCAACATATTACGATGGATTCCACTTTAAGTGAGATTGTAGCTTCATCGTGTGTAAAACCATGTAAAATACAGTGAATGAATTTTTTTTATTGTGAAATATATGTTTATATGATAGAAGAATGTGACAAAAAGTGTTTGGGGATTAAATGAGTGTATTTATATGAGAAAGATCAAGTGATAAGACCAGCACACAAACAACATGCACCAACAGGAAATTTCCTGCGCGGTCGACCGTGGCAGTCGATCGCCGAGCATGCAGCAGAAGCAGAAAGCTTCTATCTCTTGCGCGGTCGACCGTGGTGGTCGACCGTATGTAGATTTACCAGTTTTTCCCAGTTCGAGTCTTATTGGGTTTTGGGTCGGGTTTGTGGGCTTGTATATATAATATTATATTCGTGAGAGCTTCTTCTTCATCGTAGTAAACCCTAGCAGCCTCCTCCTTCCCTCTTGCAAACCCTAACCCCTTCTCCTTGGTGATTTCGGTGGGTTTCGAAGAGTTTGAGTAGGATCCAGCGGTTTTTGGCGTAGGAGGATATCTTTCTAGTTTTTTTTAGAGTTGCTCATCATCCCTCAGGCGAGTTTCATCTCGCCCAACCCTATACCCATGTTTTAAAATATTTTAATAATGTTTTCATGTGATTTGTGAGCCTAACATACTAGATTATGTATAAAAATAGATCTATATATTGTACTTTTTCAAAGAGAACTTGTTTACAGTTAATAAAGCTTACCTACAAAATTCTTAATACAGATCTAGATCTGAGTTTATTTCTAACAAGAGTTTTGTAAGAAAGATTTTTATTTTTGAAGATTTCGACACGAAATTTACATGGACAAATTTTTAAAAGCACACTTTTTTCATTTTTATATAGCAAAATCGCCCTATTCATTTTTTAATCTGCAAAACCGACCCTTTTCAGAAGAAAAGGGTCGGTTTTGCAGCGGAGTTTATTTTCGAACTACACGGGACTGCTAGTCCCGTGTAGTTTGAACAAGAAATGAAATGCACAGGACTAGCAGTCCCGTGCATTTGATTGTTGTTTCACCAAGCCCATACACGATATTTCCTTGCTAAACTTTCCTTTAACATCATACACCTAGTATCATTATTAACACAAACTGTTACTAAATTCTTGAGGCAGGCCTGAATTCACCATCAAAAATCATCGGGCTAATCCTAAACCAGCCCTACTTCGGCAGCACGACGAGAACCAAATTGGAAGCCGCCTCCGACGAAGACCCCGTCTTCCCCCTCCGCGCCAACGACACGATGTGGCGGCTCGCTCCGCCCGTCGGCTCCGACCGCGACCACGAGTACTACAACCTGACGGTGAAGTCGTCGGTGGCTGATCAGATCGAGCGGCTACCGAGGGTTTTTGTGAAGGGGAGCAAAGGATGTTGGAGAGAGCTGGGGCTGACGTAGTGGCTAGGTTTGATGAGGACGGGTATCATGCTGTTGAGTTGTTTGATGCTGTGAAGGCTGAGGCACTTTGTGAGGAGGTGAAGGAGTTTGTGTACAGATGCTACTGATGTGTTGGATTTGTACGGTGAAACAACAATCAAATGCACGGGACTAGCCAAACTACACGGGACTAGCAGTCCCGTGTAGTTCGAAAATGAACTCTGCTGCAAAACCAACCCTTTTCTTCTGAAAAGGGTCGGTTTTGCAGATTAAAAAATGAATTGGTCAATTTTGCTATATAAAAATGGAAAAAGGGTGCTTTTAAAAATTTGTCCAATTTACATGTTTAAGATTTGATTCATTTCATCTATTGTGATTAGAAAGAAATTCACATGTTCTGGTTATGCTAAATCACTTATGAAGGATTGGTAATGTATATAAACGTCGTACGAAAGTTTTTGGAACAAACCACGTAGAACAGAAACCTGAACTAGGGTTTCTACTTTTATATGGTCGACTGTGGCGGTCGACCGCGTGTCGTGCACAAAAGCAGTAAGCTTCTGCTCTTGTCACGGTCGACCGCTAGGGGATTTTTTTCTATTTTTGTCCTGTTGTGCTTAGGTTTGTGTGGCTGGTAAAATATCTAGGTTATATGGGTTTGTAATACACTAAGATTGGTATACATGAGTTGACTTCAGACATGAGTCTTAGATTTATTCACCAGAGCATGAGGGTGAATGGTATATATGTGATTTCTGACATTATTTGCATATTACAGTCCTCATGTTGGACTATAAGCTATCAAGTCCTCATGTTGGACTATAAACTATTAATGTCCTTGTGTTGGACTATAAGCTATCAATGTCCTCGTGTTGGACTAATCATCAAAGTCCTCGTGTTGGAATATAATCCACTACAGTCCTCGTGTTGGACTTTAAGCTATTGCATATCATACTTTGGATATTTACTTATTGCAGACCACGAGCTAGGTATGTAATTGACATATGACAGGTCATTGATATTTTGGTTGGAGATAGAGTTATTACTCCATGTTGTAGCTTTTGAATTTGGTATATAGCTATTTACAATTTGATCTAAGGGAGGCGTACCTATGCTCGTGTTGTAAATTCCTAAACATCAAACCTTTATTTTATTTTTACAGTCGATGTTTGGCTATCTATATGTATTATTAGATATTTTCTTATCCTTCTAGCCCTTTCCTCTGGGGTTGGTTGAGATGTTACTCGCTATAGTGTTTTGACGCTCGTTGTTTCCCCACTTTCAGGTAACGAGCCAGGTGTACGGAGAGCCGTAGCTTGATGGAGTTGTTCTAGTTACCATTTTTAATTTTTGCTAGTAGTTTATGTCAGAACTCCACAATAGATGTATTTATGAAACATTAGAGTTTTTATTCTAGTTTTGTATAGGCAGTGTGCCGTAATATCATTTTATTTGATTCTTATGTCGAGACATTTTTATTCAGTTAAGATATTACCTTTTTAGAGACTTATCTGTTTATATCAGTGGTAGTGATTATTCTTTTGAGTATCTGTTGTTTAGTTTCCTTTCTGTATACTCTCTTTTGCCTGTTTTGTACCTACACCTGTTGTCGATTCTACTGGATAGGTAGTGTCTGTGATAGTGAAGCATGTCATAGCATAGTGTTTGTTGCTTGACAGGTTTGACATTCTTAGTTTCACCTTGGAATGCGGTCTTATTGAAACTAGGGGCGTCACAGTTGGTATCAGATCTCTTGTTCCAGTATCCTTAGGATCATCCTGTGTTGAGTCGTGGAGTTAGAGTAGAGTTTCTTAAGATTCGTGTATAGAGTCCGATAGAAATTCTAGAATGAGTGAGGACGTTATATATGCGTGTTCAAAAATTACAAATATTTTTTTGTGGTATTAAAAGTATTTGAGTGAATGATATATGATATGAAATTCTTATATGTTTTGTTCGAGGACTTATAAACCTTCTTCTATATGCTCAGATGGCTGGACATGGTAGACCTCGTACCCGGAGAGCTGATCAAGCAGAGTCACAGCAGGCTCCACCTGAGCCGCAGCAGGCTCCCTAGTACTTGATAGATTTGATGGCTCCCATAGCCGCTAGGATGGCAGCACTTGAGGAGCTTGTGATGAATCATGTCACACCACCACCACCAGTAGTTCTACCACCGGTTCCACCAGCTACTCACATTGCAGAGGATTTACCAGAAGGCACACGGATGCCCACCCCACAGGCAGTTGCTGATAAAGCCACATAACAGGAGGCTTGGCTCCGCTTAGTAGAGAGATACTAGAAGATAAGGGCACCAGAGTTTTAAGATTCATCAGATTCTCTTGCAGCACATAAATGGAAGGAGGATGTGAGTAACATTCTTAAGATACTGAATGTGACTTCGGTTTAGAAGCAGACACTGGCATCTTACAGTCACAAAGGGGATGCAGGGAGATGGTATCGGCTCCAGTTTACTCCAGATCAGAGGATGACCCTCACCTGGGAGGATTTCGCCTACTTCTTTGATGAGTAGTATATCTCTTCCGCGGCACCGACTGGGAAAGAGTTCGAGTTGTCTAGATTGTCTCAGGGAGACATGTCAGTAGCTGATTTCGAGAGCAAGTTTATGAGCTTGATTCACTCCAGAGGCATGTGCCAGACGGGAGAACGCCAGGCACAGATGTTTTTAGCAGGACTTCACCCTAACCTTCGTCGATACCTTATTTCTAGGAGGTTCTATTCAGTATGAGAGGTAGCAGATGCTGCCACATCACAGGAGAATGAGTCGGCTATGTTCCAAAAGGACAAGGAAACGAATACTAAGGATAAGGGCAAGAATAAGAGGCCTTTTTCGGGACCCCAGTAGCAGTAGCAGCAAGACCCTCATAAGAGAGGAACCCAACAGGAACAGAGAGTGCCTCAGCAGCATAAATTCCAGGGTACTTGTTTTAAGTGTCACAAGCTTGGCCACAAAGCATCAGAGTATCGTAGTGCACCAGCAGGAGCCCAGCAAGGGAGAGGGTAGAATCAGTAGCAGATTAGATTCCAGGGCCGAGGTCAGGGCTAGCAGATAAGACTTGAGGCACCACCGGTAGTTCCAAAGATTGAGGGATAGGTTCGTGCAGTTTAGGAGGTTCCTTTGGGGTAGGTAGTCCCATATGCCCTACCTCCAGCAGTAGAGCAGCTTCTAGCCATAGGCAGAGTGTATGTAGTAGTTCCTCGTGATCATGGTGCGAGCGAGGCCGTAGTGAAGGGTACATTCTCCGTGAATTCTTTTCTAGCTCATATTCTTTTTGATTCAGGAGCTTCGTATTCTTTCATATCTTATACTTTTATGATTAGACTTCAGCTCGTAGCTCAGCCTCTAGACATTCCTTTGTCAGTTTCCACCCTTCTAGGTGAGATATCGCTCTTGGAGAGCATTTGTAGGAGGTGTGTTATCGGTTTAGACGAATCTGAGTTTGTTGTTGATCTGATAGTGTTGAGCATGTCAGAATTTGATATCATTCTTGGTATGGATTGGTTATCTTCCTACCATGTCAGTATCGACTATTTTACGAAAATAGTTAGTTTGCAAGCGTCCGATGGGACCGAGTTAGTTGTCGCAACCTCTCAGGGGAACCAGTTTGCGGAGTCATTACTGGCGTACATCGAGGAGGTGATGCTTCGGGATCAGAGTACGGATATATGCAAGACTAGAGTTGTCTCAGATTATCAGGATGTTTTTCAAGACATACCTGGGTTGCCACCTGTGAGAGCGGTTGAGTTCTGTATTGACTTACAGTCGGGCATAGCCCCGATATCCCGATCACCCTATCTTATGTCACCTGCTAAGATGAGGGAGATACAAGACTAGTTGGATGAGTTGTTAGCTCAGGGCTTTATTCATCGGAGTCCTTCTCCGTGCGGAGCGTCGATCCTCTTCGTGAAGAAGAAGGATCGTAGTTTGTGATTATGTATCGACTACCATGAGTTAAACAAAGTCACTATCCAGAATAGATATCCTTTGCCTCGGATTGATGACTTATTCGATCAGCTGTAAGGAGCGTAATATTTTTCAAAGATTGATCTTCGTTCTATTTATCATCAGTTAGGGGTTCGGGAGATGGATATTTCCAAGACCACCTTTCTGACTCGATATGGATTCTTCCAGTTTTTGGTCATGCCATTTGGGTTTACCAATGCACCCACGGTATTCATAGATCTAATAAACTGGGTCTTCCATCCATACTTGGACCAGTTCGTGATTGTATTCATCAATGATATTCTTATCTATTCGAGATCGGAGTCGGAGCAAAAGCGACATCTATGTTTGGCTTTACAGACTTTGAGGGAGCATCAGCTATATGCTAAGTTTAGCAAGTATGAGTTTTGGATTTCTGAGATCAGATTTCTTAGCCATGTTGTCAGCAGAGAAGGCATAGCAGTGGACCCAACTAAAGTTTCAGCAGTTCTTGATTGGGAACCGCCAAAGACGGTTACCGAGATTCATAGCTTTTTAGGGTTAGCCGGCTATTACAAAAAGTTCATCCAGGACTTCTCGAAGATTGTAGTACCACTTACATGCCTTACGAAGAATGGTGTATAGTTCACTTGGAGCATGGAGTGCTAGAAAACCTTTGACACCTTGAAGATTAAGTTGTCTACGGTGCCAGTTCTTACTATTCCGAGCAGTGACAGGATATTTGTTGTATACACGGATACGTCATTAGCAAGTTTAGGAGGTGTCTTGATGAAGACTCAGAGGGTAGTCACATACATTTCACGACAGTTGAGGGTGCATGAGTAGAACTACCCCACTCATGATTTGGAGTTAGCAGCGGTGGTATTCGCGCTGAAGGTGTAGAGATACTACTTATATGGAGTTCAGTTCAAGCTTTTCACAGACCACCAGAGCTTGAAGTACATTTTCTCCCATAAGGAACTTAATCAAGGTAGCCGCGATGGATTGAGTTCATCAAGGACTACGAGTTCGCGATTCAGTATCACCCAGGGAAGGCGAACATCGTAGCAGATGCTTTGAGTAGGAAGCGTCGACACCAGGTCACGGCTTTGAGGTGTTCGTTGTATAGCGATCTTCTTACTCTTAGCCAGTTTGATTTTAGGCTAGAGATTGGCGGGACCAGCACATACTTAGGAGCTATATCAGTGTAGCCACCTTAGAGGGACAGAGTAGTCAGAGCTCAGTTAGAGGACTCTTGGATGCAAATCCGAAAGGAGGAATTTTCCAAAGAGCTCAAGGATGATTGGACCATTGGGGAAGATAGAGGCCTTCAGATGAAGGGCCAATTGGTTATGCCAGCTAGTGTGGAGCTGAAGAGGGGGTTGTTTGATGAAGCACATCATACTCGATATATAGTGCATCCAGGAACCACAAAGATGTACAAGGACTTGAGAAGGCACTTTTGGTGGAGTGGTATGCGTAGAGAGATTTCAGAATATGTGGCTAAGTATTTCACTTGCCAGCAAGTGAAGGTGTTTGTGGGAAAATTCGTAGTAAAAAGACGATGAAAGAAAAATGACTTGTATTCTCTCAAAATCAATTACAATTGCATTCCTTGGTTACAAAAGAGAGGAGAACGAATTTGATTCTCCCCTTTGTTTAAATCTGGGTTCTTCTCAGTAGCGATGGAGTACCTCCTTCGATTGCTTGCATCGAATTTGCTCTCCGTTAACGATCCGCATGTCTTGATTCACTGGAACGGTATCTTCTCCTCACGATTTGACGTTGTGGAGAACTTGCGTGGCAAGTTTGAAACATTGGATGAGTTGATAACTCTGAACGAGTTGGAAACTCTTGAAAAAGAGTTGATTTGAACCGAGAATCGGTTCTCAAGCCAAGGCCGAAGGTTTCAAGGAATGCTCCAAAATATCCTCTCTTTGCTGCCAAGCTCCAAGGTCAATACGAGCCAAGAAGTTCCCCCCTCCCTGCCAAGTCTCAGATCCAAAAAGCCAGCCCGAACTCCATTAAGTTTACCCATATTTATAAGGAATTAAGGGGTGTAACCACCCCCTTAATTCTCTCCATAATGGGGTTGAGAGGGGTGTAACTTCCCCCTTAATCCGCTCCCAAGTGGGGCAGAAATCCCTTAGATCATGGAGGGAAAACGGTTCCTACAACCGTTCAGCTCTTGCTTGAACGAGTCAAACGCCCACGTTGGCGTTCAGGACCTTAACTCCAGATTTTAGACTAGAGACGCGGAGTTGGGTACCCACTGGGCGTTGAAAAACACGGGTCCGACCCCAGCGTTTTAATGTTGTAACGCGGGTCCGACTCCAGCGTTTTGATGTTGTAACATGGGTTCGACCCCAACGATTTGATGTTGTAACGTGGGTTCAACCCTCGCGTTTTGATGTTGTAACGTGGGTCCGACTCCAGCATTTTACTGTTGACACACGGGGAGGACCTCCGTGTTTTGGTGTTGATACATGGGGAGGACCTCCGCGTTTTGGTGTTGATACATGGGGAGGACCTCTGCGTCTTGCCTTGAAGAGATTATCACCAAGTAATCTCTTTTGTCATAGCATTGCAAAGATCATTATCTTGTAATCTTCGTCTTGGCTCCTTGAGAATATGAGAGTCGTTATATTGTAACTCTTGATGTTGACTGTGAATGCTGTTAAACTAGAGTTCTCGTCGGTTGTCGTGAAGGTCGTCAGATTGTAACCTTCAGCGATCTACGTAAAAGTCTTCAAATTGTAGCCTTCTGGAAGTCATCAGGTTGTAACTTCCATCATCGGTGTTTAATGGTGGATAAGCTATCTATTATGATTTTTAGACAGCCTACAGAACTCCCTCTAAAGTTTTCAAAAGTTCGCGGTTGACTAGGACGAATTTTCGGAATACTTTGGATCTCAACTCTGATCCTAGAGCTGTTGATTACTTGTTGTAAAGGAGTCGTTCTCTACACTCGCTTCGAAGGCATCTTGGTTGAAGGGATTTGTCACATAGGACCTATGTGAAGGTATACGCCATAATCCTGCTTCTGGAATGTATGGGTGAACTTTACATTTTGAACTTGAGACGCGAGTCTCACCCTTGCATGTTGAATTTGGAACATGGGTGTGACCTTGGCGTTCGGTTTTTGCATCGCGGGTCTGACCTCAGCGTTTGGTTTTCGCATCGCAGGTCTAACCTTGGCATTTTGACTTGAAACGCGGCTAAGACCTTGGCGTTATCGTTTTTGCGACGCGGGTCTGACCTCGATGTTGTGGTTTTTGCGACGCGGGTCTGACCTTGGCGTTTCGATGTGAGATGTGGAGGTGACTTTCATGCATTTTTGACTAAGTCTTTGAGACTTATCTTTAGCTTATTCGTTTCAAGTCTCGGCTCACATCGATTAAGCTAATGGATTTACGAACATGCATAGGATTTTTGGCAAACTCTCAGCCATCAACGGATTTGATAAGCCTTTACCGACTGCCGTTTGAGTCGAGCTAGCATGTGGATTGTCTAAGTCCGTTCCACACGTAACCTTGTGCTAAAAGAATGAACTCTCTTAGTCTTGATGCTATGATTTTGAATACATAGACTTTGTCATTTTTACGGAAAAAGACTAACCGGCAACGCGTGTTAGGCGTAGGCTTATCTCTAATTAGGGATCGAGATAAAGTCCCCCATGCGCGTGAGGCATGAATTTTTGGTGCTACGATGTTAAATACGTAGGCTTTGTTACTATTTCTTCCTGTGTTATATTTTCACTCGAAACACTGAAAGAAAATTGGAAGTGCCAGAGATGTAGTATTAACTTGGCATGAATTTTCACTTAGAGTGAAATTCAGAAATTTTCTTCATTATCACTAGGATAATTCCATAAAATCTTTAATCCATTGGGGATTTTATAATAAAAACTTGCTATTCTTGTTAAAAAAATTAACAAGTTTATTGGGGGATTTGACTGTTAGAGGTATGATGTTAACCTAACAGTATTTTATGGACCTATCGCTCTATTGAAGAGACTCGATAAGTTGATTTGGTCGTCAGAGGTGTGATGTTAACTTGACGGGTAAGTAGACATATCACTCTATTAAGGAGAGTCGATAAGTTGGTTTTGGTCTTCAGAAGTGTGATATTAACGTGACAGAAATTTGTTGCGGTCGGGGTAACTTTATGGACTTATCATCCTATTGATGAGGATTGATAAGTGAATTTGTCAGAGGGTTAGTGTTAACGTGACAGGATTTGTGTTGCGATCGGAGCAACTTTGTGGACTTATTATCCTATTGACGAGGATTGATAAGTGGATTTGTCAGAGGTTTAGTGTTAACGTGACAGGATTTGTGTTGCAATCGGAGTAACTTTGTGGACTTATCATCCTATTAATGAGGATTGATAAGTGGATTGTCAGAGGTTTAATGTGTTAACGTGACAGAAAAAATGTTACGATCGGGGCAACTTTGTGGACTTATCATCCTATTGATGAGGATTGATAAGTGGATTTGTCAGAGGTTTAGTGTTAACGTGATAGGATTTGTGTTGCGATTGGAGCAACTTTGCGGACTCACCATCCTATTAACGTGGATTGATAAGTGGATTGTCAGAGGTTTGATGTTAACGTGACAAGAGAATGTGTACTTGTGATTTTCACAAGGTTTTGGGAATTAGCGTCTCGCTGGGGAGACTTGCTAGGTGAGTTTATCATCAGAAGCGATGAGTTTTGATGCTCGTGATTTGAATAAGATTTTGAAGACTTAGTGTCTTGCTGGGGGAAGATTACGATTTGAGCAATTTCGAGGACCTATCATCCTATTGACAAGGATTGATAAGTTGATTGTCAGAGGTGTATTGTTAACGTGACAAATTAGGAGTGATGCAAACTAAATTCATACTCTGTGGGGGTGATGATCGTCAGAAGTGTAATGTTAACTCGACGATGTGAAAGATTCGTTACTCTTAATCCAATGGATTCCAAGTAACCAACCCCCAGTCTTGATTAAGACTTAGCAGGGGAAGAAAAAGAGGGGTAGACATGGCACATCACCTAGTGAGGCACTATCCATAAAGTTGGAATAGAGGCACCTCACCAGATAGGCCATTATCTGATGAGTTTGACTATCAGAGGTAACTGTTAACGTGATAGTTTTGTGGACCTGCTATCCTACTTGAAGAGGATTGGCAAGAGAATTTAGAGGGAATGGACTATCAGAGGTAATCATTAACGTGATAGTTTTGATAGACCCGCCATCCTACTTGAAGAGGATTAGTGGGGGAATTTGGATAAAACAGACTATCAGAGGTGATTGTTTACGTTATAGTTTTGTGGACCTGTCATCCTATTGAAGAAGATTGGCAGGAGAATTAGGGGGGAAATTGACTATCAGAGGTATATCGTTAACGTGATAGTTTTTAGTAGACCTGCCATCCTATTGAAGAGGATTGGCAAGTTGATGGACTATCAGAGGTAGATGTTAACGTGATAGTTTTATGGACCTGCCATCCTATTGAAGAAGATTGGCAAGTTGATGGACTATCAAAGGTAGATGTTAACATGATAGTTTTGTGGACCTGCCATCCTACTTGAAGAGGATTGGCAAGAGAATTTAGAGGGAATGGACTATCAGAGGTAATCATTAACGTGATAGTTTTGATAGACCCGCCATCCTACTTGAAGAGGATTAGTGGGGGAATTTGGAGAAAACAGACTATCAGAGGTGATTGTTTACGTGATAGTTTTGTGGACCTGTCATCCTATTGAAGAAGATTGGCAAGTTAATAGACTATCAGAGGTAGATGTTAACATGATAGTTTTATGGACCTGCCATTTTATTGAAGAAGATTAGCAAGTTGATGGACTATCAGAGGTAGATGTTAACGTGATAGTTTTGTGGACCTGCCATCTTATTGAAGAAGATTGGCAAGTTGATGGACTATCAGAGATAACCGTTAACGTGATAGTTTTGTGAACCTGCCATCCTGTTGAAGAAGATTGGAAAGTTGATGGACTATCAGAGGTAGATGTTAACGTGATAGTTTTGTGGACCTACCATCCTGTTGAAGAGGATTGGCAAGTTGATGGAGAAAATAGACTATCAGAGGTAATCATTAACGTGATAGTTTTGGTAGACGCACCATCCTACTTGACGAAGATTGGTGGGGGAATTGGAGAAAATGGACTATCAGAGGTAATCATTAACGTAATAGTTTTGGTGGATCTGCCATTCTGTTGAAGAGGATTAGCAGATTGAAGGACTATCAGAGGTAACTGTTGACGTGATAGTTTTGTAAACATGTCATTCTATTGAAACGGATTGACAAGTTAATGGACTATCAGAGGTAAATGTTAACGTGATAGGTTTGGTAGATTTTGTGGTTGACAGAGGTAATCTATTGAACGTAACAACAAAGAAAATTTATTATTCATAATCCAATGAACTACAAATAAACCAACCCCCAGTCTTGAACAAGTATGGGGAAAAGGAGCAGACATGGCGCATCACCTAATGGGCCACTATCTAACGAGTTTGACTATCAGAGGTAGTTGTTAACGTGATAGTTATTGGACCTGACATCCTACTGAAGAGGATTGGCTTCAGTGGCCGTAGTATCTTCCCCTTCTGACTGGGAAGAGTAGGCTTGGTCTGATTGCTCAGGAGAAGATTGGGCTTGGTCCGATTGCTCGGGCTGATCCTGCCTACTTTGTTCTTTAGCTTTGATCCTGGCAATAATCTTTTGAGCCTGTTCGCCTTGAGAGATCAGTTGTCTCCAGGAACGGCATTCTGCAACCCTCATTTGTGCTAGAAGGTCGGTTTGCAAGTTGTGTCGACAGTTGTCTACCAGTGTAGACTGTGTCATTCCTGACGAACATCGTAGAGCAATGTTTCGAAACCTTTTGACGAAGGCTTTGACGGACTCCCTCTTCTTCTGCTTAGTGGGGAGAAGAGTATGGATGGAGACTTCTGTATCTTCTTCAAAGAATCTTGATAGGAAGAGTCTCTCTATATCTGCCCACTTTCGGATACATCCTGCAGGCAGTTTCCTAAACCATTCAAAGGAAACTCCCTTGAGGGTGCCAATGAACAATCGAGCCAGAATGACATCGTTTGATATCACATTCCCAGTCTGTGACTTGAAATGATAGATATGTTGGTTCGGTGATCCCGTACCGTTAAAAGTTTATAGCGTCGGGACCTCGAATTTTGGTGGATAAGGGGCTGCATCCCATTTGGCAGGATAAGGCCTGGTAACTCCCTCATCTTGGAGCTCGCTTCTGTTAGTAATGACATTTAGGCGGGCTTCTAATTCCTTGATTTTAGCCGACTGAGGATTTTTCTCATTCTTAGCTTCTCTTCCTTCATCAGAGGAAGATTCTAGGTTGTGGGCTTCTTGGTCAGAAGCCGTGTCATCAACCATTTTTTCCTTCCCTTTGCTTGTGTGAGGTCGGGACGAAGATGTTCTTTTCCTTCGGGAAGATTCTTGCCTGTTGAGTGGCAAATCTGTCTTCTGAGATTTGGCCTTGTCTGCGACGAGTTGAGTCAACAGGGCTAGGAGTTCATTGATGGCCTCTTGCTGAGATTTGAGCATAGCCTCTTACTCATCAAGTCTCTTCGCGAGATCGTCATGGTTTTCCGTCATATAAGTGGAGCTCTCATGTTAAATAAAAGAGCTTGATGATTGGGTGTAAAACCCCATAAATTTGAATATTTTATGATAAATAATGATAAATATGTTATATGGTGAAAAATAATATATTTTGATTTTTGGATATGATAAGAATTGATTTGAGATTAACTCAATGTATATTTGTGAAAATATGAGTGCAAATGCACAAAACATGCACAAAAGCCAAGAGTGAAAATCTGGGAATAATGACCAGTTATGAGTTTTTATATTTTTCACACCGATGCAGTTAGAATTTGGAAAAGTGTAAAAGACCAAAGTTGTAGGTCTCTTCAACAGATTTCCAACAAGTCTTAGATCACCTCATTCTAAGGTCAGATGAGAAAGTTACAGCTAAAATACCGAAGGGGTATTTTCCTAGTCAGACTAGGTTTCCTGGTTCGGGTCTAACAGGTATGTTTCGGGTTTGCCTCTATAAATACCTGTATTTTTCACGAAAATTCCTTTCTTTTATCATATCTAAGAACCCTAACAGCCACCAAACCCCCATAAACCCTATTTTGAATTCTTGGAGAAGATTGGAGGCTTTCAAGTTGTGTTTTGTTGATTTTTGGCTTTTGGAGTGGAGATCTCTTTCGATGTTGCTTCTAACAAGTTTTCCTACAACCCCAGGCGAGTATC